>ML282459.1:29606-48962 GCA_005239495.1 Nicotiana undulata | reverse complement strand
TATATATATATATATATATATATATATGTCACGACCCAAATTTTTCTCTGTTGGGTATCGTGACGGCACCTAGTCTTAAGGACTAAGTAAGCCTAACATTTAGTAAACATAAATCAAAATGTTGAAACCTTTAAATACTTCTTGATAAAAATCTCTATACATTACATTTCATCCCAAAACCCGGTAAGTACAAGTCATAAGCTGTAAAGAGTTTACACTAACATCTCTAAATACCACTGTTCAGAATAAATACAACAGTGTGAGAATTATAAATACAAGATGGTGACTCCGAAACCGCGAACGACGAAGCGGTTTTTCCTCGAGTTTGCGCAACAGCAACCGTGCTGCTAACTAATGATCGGTCGGCTATGCAAAACCTGGAATCTGCACACAAAATAATGTGCAGAAGTGTAGAATGAGCACACCACAGCGGTGCCCAGTAAGTATCAAGACTAACCTCGGTGAAGTAGTGACGAGGACTAGTCAGGACGCCCACTGGTCTAATAAATCAGCAGACATACATATCGAAAATGACAGGATGTAACATCTATCTAATGGCTACACAATATAACTAATGAAATGCGGAAGGTAATACAACCAATAACAACAGAACATCACAACAATACACAAAGAATGTACGAGAACACCCCGAATCCGAATAGAAATCACATTATGGTATGAACAAATAATAATTCAACATTTCAATAGTTTCCACGTCAGGCCTTAGCCAACAACCCCAAGTGTCTTTGGGAAATATTTTGAGTGTAAACCTTCACCCGTAAGTTTGTATTGAAAGCTTTGAATATAATCATTTCAAATAGAAAAATTTCTTTGAAATATACTTTTCTCCGAATATATATACATATATTTTTAGAAAGAAAATCTTTAAAACATAGTTCTTTCAAAATAAAAAGTTTTCAAATATACTCCCCCGCTAAATGCCTTTCACATATCGTTTTCTGCAAGACAAATGCTTTTAAAATATACCTTTGAAATAAAAGTCCTACAGACATAGTTTTCCTCAAGATAAATGTTTTTCAACTATACTTTTCAATATATATCTTTCGATCATCATCTCTTCAAGATAAAGCTACCGGAACTTCGTCCGTAGCTCATAATTTGTCTTGCAGTACAGGGGAAAAGCTCCCAGAATACGTCCATTGTCCGAATTTAAATATGCAATACAGTACAGGGGGAAAGCTCCTGGAATACGTCCGTAGTCCCAATTTAAATATGCAATGCAACCAACAGAGATAACAACCACAACAAGACAGAAACATCGTACATCGCCACAACAATCACAAGGCAACAAAGACAGAAATGCTATGTACGACGGCCAATCAAATCAAGAACTTAAGTCACCAGCACAGTAGAACTCATTCACAAGGTATAACCATCGAAAGGAAATAATGAGCATAAAGAACACAGCTTAACCAGAGAGAAACAAGACACAACAACGAACCCACAATATTCAAGTCAACAATAATAAGCCAAATCATCCCAGCAAGGGAAACATCTATAACCAATCTCGCTTAAACAATTAGCTTCACAGAATAAAACCCAGCTTGCACCAATGCTCAGTAATAGGCAACACCAAGGAAATACCATCAACATGGATAGTTATCTAACTAAACCTAAGTAGCAGTTAAGGAAAAAATATATAAACCACAATATACGATTCACGGGCATGCTTGAGACCAACATATAGATATTCCAATTCCTACTAAACATTTATAGGGCGAGATGATAAAATTTCTAGCTAAGTAGGCAGTTTATGAAGAAAATATAACATAGTGACAGAAGAGGTAAAATATTCAGTTAAGTCAATTAAGATCAGATAATCAATCAGGGAAATCTAAAAGCAAGTTATTCTAATTTAAGCAGGAAATGATGAAATTAGAAATAAAGAACGTAGTCATAGCAATTACAACTTCATACACACGCGTATAAGGACCTAAGAACCGTAAAAAGTCAACCTATTTGCAAATAAGTCCGAGTACGCACTCGTCACCTCGCGTACACGGGCTACAATCATCATAGAAGACTTAAATCTTAAGGGGTAGTTGCCCCACACAAGGTTAGGCGAGATACTTACCTCGACGACGACAACCCGGTACTCTAAAATGAATTCTCGGGCGAAAAGACCTCCGGACGGTTCAAAATTAACTAAAACAACTTCAAAATACACATAAAACGTATAAGGAACTATTCCGAATAATAAAGTTTTAATCTTCACAAAAATATAAAAAAATCGACCCAAAAGTCGACCACTGGGCCCGCACCTTGGAGCCTGTCAAATTTTACAAAATTCGAATACCCATTCCAATACGAGTTCAACCATACAAAATTTATCAAATTCTAGTACCATTTGGTCCCTCAAATCACGATTTTTCATTTAAGAAGTTTTATTTCAAAACTCACATTTTCTAACCCAAAACACAGTTTAAATGGTAAAAACAAGGATAAAATCATGGAATATATATAAATATACGTGAAGAACACTTACCCACTCGATTAGCTTGAAAATCCCCAAAAATCGCTCCCAAATCCGAAGTCCAAAACTCAAAATATGAAGAAAATGGCTAACCTTCTCTTAAATGGAATCTGCCAGGACTTCCCCACCTGCGACCAACTTAGACGCATCTGGGCATCCGCAGGTGCGCATGGCCTATCGCACTTGCGCCCCTTTCCGCTTCTGCGCCCAAGAGCCCGCACCTGCGGTGCCGCACGTGCGCCCAAATACTCTTGCACCTGCTGAGGCTGCCCAGTCCTCCTCCTTTCGCACCTGCGCACCCTTTTCCGCACCTGCGAAGCTCGCAGATGTGGTTCCCTATCCGCAGGTGCGGTCGTACCAGAATAACAGCACCAACTGCATTTCCAAACTTCAAACTTCCCGTTAACCATCCTAAACCACCCCGAGCCCCTCGGGATCTCAACCAATTACACCAATAGGTCACATACCAATACATGAACTTAGTCGAACCTCTGGAACGCCCAAAACAACATCAAAACACCGAATCAAATCTCGGATTCAAGCCTAAGAATTTCTAAACTTCTAAAATTCGCCACCGCAACCAACCAAACCACGTCCGAATGACCTAAAATTTTGCAGACAAGTCATAAATAACGCCACAGACCTACAGCCACTCTCGGAATTCCATTCCGAGCACGATATCAAAATTTCAGCTATCGGCCGAAATCGCTGAATTTCTAACTTTTGCCGAATTACCTCAATTCATTCTACGGACCTCCAAAACCAATTCCGGACGCGCGCCTAAGTCCAAAATCATCATACGAATCTGTTGACATTTACCAAAACTCATTCCGAGGCCGTTTACACAAAAGTCAAACCTCCGGTCAATTTCCATCACTTAAGCTTCAAAAATTGAAATTTGTTTCTCCCAATTCAACTCCGAATTATCCGGAACTGAATCCAACCACGCACGCAGGTCGATACACATAATGTGAACTTTTTCAAGATCTTACACCACCGAACGGAGCTTAAATTCTCAAAACGACCGGTCGGGTTGTTACAATATATATAAATATATATATATATATATATATATATATATATATATATATATATATTCACTGGGATTTAACAAATAATGTGTTGTAATTAGTATGGTATTAATCTGGTTGTAATTATATACTTTGTATTTTACTCAAATTAGTTTTAACAATCGAACTGGATTTAATGTATGTACTTTACACAGTATATATAAAATAATTATACATTATATTATATATGATTAATAATTTATTTATAGATCATCCATGCTAAAAGAATTGGTTCTTTTTGTAGTTGCATCTGAATAACATAGATTATGCATTGATTATACACAAGTATACATATGTATATATTATACTTGTATTATACATCTCTGGCTATAGTTGCAGCTGCATAACATTACCTCTGTCGAATTTGAATTTGCCTCACATATCAACAATTGTAAATTTGAATGATGTTCCATCTCAACAAATACCTGAACAATTGCCTGAAGATTTTCCTACTCATTAGTCATACGCTGCCTGAAGATCTTCCTACTCAAGATGATGTCATTAGTCCTATTCCAGAAAGAAACACTTTCCAACCTAAAAGCAGGTTACAACCTACTAAGGATGATGTGAATTGGAGTGACGAGATAAAACGTCTATCCGATGTACAGTCTGAGCTTAAACATGAGATTGCTTCATTGGGGAATCAAATTGGTATTTCATTTGACAATGTCTTTAAGGCATTTGAGGTTGTTTGCAGTTGAACCTTTTTCATTTATTGTGGTGCTTTTATTTAATTGTATGAATGTAACAAGAGTTTTATTTTTATTTTTATTTGTTGAATAGTGCGAATTCGAAAATGGCTTTCATCACAAATATGATGTGTTTGAACAAGGTCATGAAAACGGCTTCAATGGCGACGATGAATTCAGGGACGAAGTAGTAGGAGGCAGTGATGGAGTATTTGATATTTTTAACCAGTTAGTTTTTCCTTATATACATGCATTACACATTTATTTAGTTCTAATTTTATTCCTTTAGTACTTTATACTTTTGTAGGATCTCTTGTGTATGTCAATGAGGTTGTTGAGATGGATGGAGACATGAGCAACAAGGATCATACAACTAACATCGATGAAGGAGTAGAGACTATTAGAGAGAACATGGATAAGCACAATATAGATGTTCATGATGAAAATGGAGAACATATACAGTGAAAAATGATTCACTTCCGGATATTCACGAATAACAAACGGCCATATATATCAGCCAGGAGCATACTGATCATGTCCCTAATTGTCACGACTCCAAATCCTAACTGATCGTGATGGCACCTATCGTGGGACTAAGCTAGTCACTATCACATAACTACCCATTTCTATTAGCGATATTTACCAAAACATGAATAACATTACATAACAAGTATAAAATTTACTAAGTCTTTAAACAACGTAAATGAACTAACAGTCTACACCATTCTCCAGAACTGGAGTCAACTGATCACGAGCATCTAAGAATAAGTATAATACTGCTAATGTCATAATACAGAATCTCATAAACAAATACTAAATACTAAATGAAGGAAGGGAAATGGAGAAGTTGTGGACGTTGGTCAGCTGCCTCTCAATCCCAAAGCTGATGTTGTACGAACTCAGGTGACCACTGCTCATAACCAGTACCTGGATCTGTACACAGAGGTGCAGGGAGTAATGATGAGTACGCCAACTCAGTAGTAATGAAAATAAATCAAGTCTGAAGATAAGAAACACACAGCACAAAACACCAATCCACAAATAGTAAAACACTAAGTCTCAATAAAGTATACGTTTAATACATAAGTCTGAAAACAAATTTCCGTAAAATGAATCCTTTGAGCAAGTATAATTTCCAATGTTTCCCAGTAAAATTTCCAAAATATCAGTATAAAAGATGAAATGAGTCATAATCAAAACTCAGCAAGACATCATTATAAATCCGCCCCTCGGTCCAAATCATCACTCATAAATCAATCACTCAGCACCTCACCATCACTCAGTAACAGTCACTCAGCACCTCACAGTCACGCATTCCTCACAGTCACTCGTCACTCGGCACTCAACACTCGCACTCAGTAGGTACCTGCGCTCACTAGGGGTGTGTACAGACTCCGGAGGGGCTTCTACAACCTAGGCACTATAAACAAGCCAAATCATGGCATCAATCACTCAGGCACTCGGCCTCTCTCATATCATAAATATCCTCACAACATTGGCCCTCGGCCTCACTCAGTCAGACACTCTCAACATCTCACTCGGGCCATAAATATATGGGGTCCTCGACCAAAAATAGTATTTCATTTTAAGAAATAACAATTTCAACAAATTTGAGTGTCAACAATTTAACAAGAAGGACTGAGTGTAAAATCATAATCAAAATAGTGAGAATATCGGAAAATAGCCCACCAAGGGTTAAAACAGATCGGCACTAGGCCCCAAACATGGCTTACAACCCAAATATATCAAAACATAGTAATATTATGAAACATATGCTTTAAAAGCGATTTTGCAACTCAATAGTTGCCTAAAACGGAACATTTTTTCAAATTTCCAATTCGTGCACGCCCCACACTCGTCGTCCAGTGTGTGCGTCACTCCAAAACCGTGAAAGGATGTAAAGTCCAGGGTTTCATACCCTCAGGACAGAATTTAAAGACATTACTTACCTCAAACTAGCCCGAAAAGCTACTTCGCAACACGTTTTCCCCTCGAATCAACTTCTGAATGCTCCAAATCTATCAAGTTCAGATTTTTCACATCAAAATATTCTAGTGGAATGAAACCCAATCGAAAATATCAACTTTATGCACAAAACCCAAAATTAGTCAAAACCCGACCCTCGGGCCCACATCTCGGAACTCGACAAACTTTATACCAAAACGTTCCTCATCATCTCACGAGTTTGTACATATAAAGAATGTCGAAATTGGAGTCCAAATGACCCCTCCAATCACCCCTAGAAGGTCTCTTAAACTCAAGCCCCAGTTTCACCTTTTTCTACTAATTTTCCCTAATTAAACACTGTTAATTTGGTCCTTAATCACATATAATCGAGTTAATGAGTCCAAAATGCTTACCTCAATGATGCACAAACGTTTTCCTCTTCAAAAACCATCAAAAATCTCTATTGCCGTTAAAAATGGTGGAAAAGTGGGCAAGGGGCGCGAATAGGTTTAATATATACTGCCCAGTGATTCCTTAATCGCGATCGCGAAAAGACCCTCGCGATCGCGAAGAACAACTTTGTTGGCTTCAAAAATAACCCTACGCGATCTCGACCTTCTCCATACGAACGATATGCTCTGCCCCTCACTCATACACGATAGCGGACCTCTGACCGCGTTCGCGATGAACAAACGCGTGGCCCCCAACTTGGGCTGTTAACCTTACGCGAACTCGACCTAACCCCACGCGTTCGCGATGCTTCACAAACTCCATCATTGAGATCACAGAACCTAATGCGCGAACGCGAAGAACAAACTAGGCTCCCCCATCAAATGCTCTACGCGATCGCGAGCCTTCTCACGCGATCGCGAAGAAGAAACCTCTATAACTGGACACCAAAAAAACCAGCAACTATTCAAAGACCATAAGTGCTCGTTTGAGCATCCGAAATACACCCGAGGCCTCCGGGACCCCAACCAAACTTACCAACATATCCCATAACATCATTCAAACTTAGTTGCACCCTCGGAACACCCAACATAACATCAAAATACCAAAATCACATCAAATTCAAGCCTATGAACTTTGAAATTTCTAAATTCCACCAACGATGCTGAAACTATCCAAAACACCTCCGATTGACCTGAAATTTTGCACACATATACAAAATGACATTACGAACCTGCTCCAACTTCCGGAATTCTATTCTGACCCTTATAGCCTATTTTCCACTGCCGACCAAAAATCGCCAAAAAATAACTTTCACCAATTCAAGCCTAATTCTACACCGGACATCACAAAAATATTCCGAACACACTTCTAAGTCCCAAATCACCTAACGAAACTATCCGAGCCATAAAATCCGCAATATGATGTTGTTTACCAATAAGTCAACTTCTAGTTGACTTTTCCAACTATAAAGCAACTTTTAGAGATTAAGTGTCTCAATTCTCACTACAATTGTTCTGAACCCGAGCCATACGACTATAACACATCATAAACAGTATAACCAACCTATGTAAAGGAAAAATAGTAATAATAATGTATGTTCTACGTAACGACCGGCCGGGTCATTACATTCTCCCCCTCTTAAACAAACGTTCGTCCTCGAACGGATCTAGAAACATACCTGGAGTCTCAAACAAGTGAGGATATCTGCTCTGCATCTCCCGCTCGGTCTCCCAAGTAGCCTCCTCTACTGGCTGACCTCTCCACTGTACCTTCACTAAAGTTATATCCTTAGACCTCAACTTTCTGACCTGACGAGCCAAAATAGCCACTGGCTCAACCTCATATGACATATCACCCTCGAGTTGAACTGTGCTGAAGTCTAAAACATGAGACGGGTCACCAACATACTTTCGGAGCATCGACACATAGAATACCGGATGAACACTCGATAAGCTGGGTAGCAAGGCAAGTCTATAAGCCACCTCTCCAATCTTCTGAAGCACCTCAAACGGACCAATAAATCGGGGACTCATCTTTCCCCTCTTCCCGAACCTCATAACACCCTTCACGGGTGACACCTTCAGCAGTACCTTATCACCCTCCATGAAAGACACATCCCGGACCTTCCGGTCCGCATAACGCTTTTTCCTAGACTGCACCGTGCGAATTCGCTCCTGAATCAACTTCACCTTCTCCAACGCATCCTGAACCAAATCTGTGCCCATTAGCCTAGCCTCACCCGGCTCAAACCAACCAATCGGAGATCTACACCTCCTCCATATAAAGCCTCATACAGGGCCATCTGAATACTGGACTGGTAGCTATTATTATATGCAAACTCTGCTAGTGGCAGAAATCGGTCCCATGAACCCCCAAAATCAATCACACACGCACGCAACATGTCCTCCAAAATCTGAATAGTCCGCTCCGACTGCCCATCAGTCTGAAGATGAAATGCAGTGCTCAACTCTACCTGAGTACCCATACCTCTCTACACGGCCCTCCAAAACTGGGATGTCAACTAAATACCTCTGTCAGAAATAATAGAAACCAGAACTCCGTGCAATCGGACAATCTCTCTGGTGTAGATACCATCTAACCGCTCCGAAGTATAAGTAGTACTGACAGGAATGAAGTGCGCGGACTTGGTCAGCCGATCCACAATGACCCAAATAGAATCAAATCCCCTCGAAGTGTGTGGGAGCCCAATTACAAAGTCCATGGTGATCCTCTCCCACTTCCGCTCTGAAATATCTAACCTCTGAAGCAATCCACATGGTCTCTGGTGCTCATACTTGACCTACTAGCAGTTGAGACACCGTGCTACATACTCAACAATGTCTCTCTTCATCCGCCTCCACCAATTCTGTTGTCTCAGATCCTGATACATCTTCGCGGCACCCTTTATGAATGGAATACCGCGAGTTGTGGGCCTCTACTAATATCAACTCTCGAAGTCCATCCACATTGGGCATGCAAATACGACCCTGCATCCTCATAACCCCGTCATCACCAATAGTCACATCCCTGGAATCACGTTGACAGTCCTTGTCCTGGAGAACTAACAAGTGCCGGTCATCATAGTGGTGTGCTCTAATTTGATCATACAGAGAAGACCTGGAAGCCATACTAACTAATACCCGCGGAGGCTCTGACAAATCCAATCTCACCAACTGACCCGCTAAAGCCTGAACATCAAGTGCTAAAGGTCGCTCTGCTGTTGGAAGGTAGGCTAGACTCCCCAAACTCTCTGATCTGCGACTCAGGGCATCGGCCACTACATTGGCCTTCCCCGGATGATATAAAATAGTGAGGTCATAATCCTTGAGAAGCTCTAACCATATCCTCTGACGCAAATTCAAATCCTTATGCTTCAGCAAATACTGTAGACTACGATGATCGGTGAAAATCACACACTGCACTCCATACAAATAATGGCGCCAAATCTTCAAGGCATGAACAATGGCAACTAACTCAAGATCGTGCACTGGGTAATTCTTCTCGTACACCTTCAATTGTCTGGATGCGTAGGCAATCACTCTACCGTCCTGCATCAATACCACTCCCAAGCCAACTCTGGAAGCATCACAGTAGACTGTATAAGAACCCAAACCAGTAGGAAAAACCAATACCGGAGTTGTGGTCAATGCTGACTTGAGCTTCTGAAAGCTCTCCTCACACTCATCGGACCACCTGAATGGAGCACCCTTCTGGGTCAATCTGGTCAATGGTGAAGCAATAGAAGAGAACCCCTCTACAAAGCAACGGTAATATCCCGCCAAACCAAGGAAACTCCTTATCTCTGTAGATAAGGACGGTCTGGGCCAACTCTGCACCGCCTCAATCTTCTTCGGATCAACCTGAATACCTTCACTAGACACCACGTTCCCCAAGAAAGCTACTGAACCAAGACAAAACTCACACTTGGGGAACTTTGCATAAAGCTTCTCCTCCCTTAACCTCTACAACACAACCCTCAAATGTTGAGCATGCTTCTCCTGGCTACGAGAATACACCAGGATGTCATCAATGAACACAATGACGAAAGAATCAAGGTAAGGCTGAAACACGATGTTCATCAAATGCATGAACGCGGCTGGGGCATTAGTCAGCCCAAATGACATAACCAGAAACTCATAATGACCATATCTGGTCCTAAAAGCAGTCTTCAGAATGTCAGAATCCCGAATCTTCAACTGATGATACCCGGACCTCAAGTCAATCTTGGAGAACACTCTAGCTCCCTGAAGCTGGTAAAACAAGTCATCAATATGGGACAAAGGATACCGGTTCTTCACTGTAACCTTTTTAAGCTGCCGATAATCAATACATAGGCGCATATAACCATCATTTTTCTTCACAAACAACACCGGTGCACCCCAAGGTGACACACTAGGCCAAATGAACCCCTTATCTAGGATTTCCTGAAGTTGCTCTTTCAATTCCTTCAACTCTCCTGGTGCCATACAGTAAGGTGGAGTAGAGATAGGTTGGGTGCCTGGCACCAAGTCAATACCAAAATCAATGTCGCTGGCTGGTGGCATGCCTGGCAGGTCTGCAAGGAATACGTTCGGAAAGTGACGGACCACAGGAACAGATTCAACAGAAGGAGTCTCACTACTAACATCCCTCACGAAAGAAAGATAAGATTCACACCCTTTCTCAACCATACGCTGAGCCTTCAAATAAGAAATCACTCTGCTAGGCACATACTCAACAGACCCTCTCCACTTAACTCTTTGGACTCCGGGCATAGCCAGGGTCATGGTCTTAGTGTGACAATCAAGAATAGCATGACATGGGGACAACCAGTCCATGACCAGAATCAAATCAAAATCAACCATGCTGAGTAACAACAAGTCAACTCGGGTCTCCAGACCCCCAATAGATATCACACACGACCGATACACACGGTCCACAATAATAGTATTGCCCACCGGAGTCGACACATGAACAGACGTAACTAAAGACTCACGGGGCATACTCATTAAGTGAGCAAAATATGATGAAACATAAGAGTATGTGGAACCAGGCTCAAATAAAGCCAAAGCACCACTGTGGAACACGGAGATAGTACTTGTACTCACCGCATCGGAAGCCATAACATCAGGCTTAGATGGGAGTGCATACATACGTAGCTGACCTCCACCTACTCGACCTCCCCCTCTAGGGCGGCCTCTGGATGCCTGACCTCCACCCCTAGCTGCCTGGATGGGTGGTGAAGTGACTGGGGCTGAAGTCGAGGGCTGACCCCTCTACTGAGATGAACTACCAGGACGATGAGGACACTGCTTCCACATATGTCCAAACTCTCCACACTCAAAGCAACTACCTAGAGCTGGAGATGGGGAGTGAAGGGAACCCTTGCAACCAGGATAGCTACCGGATGAACCATGCATAGAAGAACCTTGGAATGATAATGCTTTGGAGGAGCTCTGAGCTGGAACAACACTAAAAGATGAACGACCCGGATGAGAGCTGCGGGGACCCTGCCCCGGAGATGCGCCACTATAAGCTAGGCGAACTGGTTGAGGAGGTCTGAATAGGAGACCTCTACTGTGCTGAAGCTGTCCTCTGGAAGGGGCACCACTGAAGCTACCTGATCCCTGAGGCCTCTTGGCCTCCCTCTCCTCTCGCTCCTATCTCCAAACCAACTCAATATCCCGAGCAATGTCAACAACCTGCTCGAATGTAGCCTCAGACACTCTCTCCCTCGTCATCAAAATACGGAGCTGGTATGTGAGACCATCTACAAACCTCCTAATCCTCTCCCTATCAGTAGAGACTAACTCAGAAGCATGCCGAGCCAACTCATAAAATCGTATCTCGTATTGCGTAACTAACAGCTCTCCCTGGCGCAACTGCTTTAACTACATGCGATGCTCCTCTCTATGGGACTGAGGAACATACTTCTCCAAAACGATCTTGGAGAACTGCTGCCATGTGAGGGGTGTTGAACTAACCAGACTACGCCTCTCAAATGCCTCCTACCAAGTGAAGGCAACGCCAGCAAACTGAAATGTAGCAAATGAGACCCCACTGGTCTCCATAATACCAACAGTACGGAGTATCCTATGACACTTATCTAGAAAACCCTGGGCATCCTCGCCCTCTGTGCCACTGAAAGTCGGAGGCTGAAGTCTACTGAACCTCTCCAGCCTGCGCTGCTCATCATCGGACAGAGTTGGGACCGCATAGTCCTGAACTGGGGCAACCGGCTGGGCTGGGACTGCCCCGGTGTCTGAAGGCCCTGTACAACCTGCTCAGGTGTGCGGGCAGCTGGAGCCTGAGTGCCTCCCCCGGCCTGAGATGTAGCGGCAGTAGTAGACATAGCAATTGCTTGAGCCAAACTAGTACATACTGTCAGAATCTTATTCAGGGTCTCCTGAAGACCTGAAATGACAATGGGCACTGCCGGTGCCTGATCCTGTACCGCTGGAGCACCCGCGGAGGGAACCTGATCCTGAATAGTAGGGGGATCCTCTGGTACTATCACGGCTGTTGCACGGGCTGGTCCCCTACCTCTACCACGGCCTCGACCCCTCGTGGGTCCAACTGGTGTCTGGTCACCCTGATCCGTAGCGCGTGTCCTCACCATCTGTGAGAGAGTGAAACAACAAAAGTTTAGATTTCTAAAATCAATAGAATGGCACGGCAGAGTTCAGGATAATGAGTGATGTTTTACACTTCAATACCACACAAGAGGGGGGTGATTTGTGTGGTGTCTAATTTTTCGAGTGCTGTCTTAGTAAAAGAACCTGGTTCTTCTTGGTGTTCCAACTTCTACTGTTGCGGAATAATAAATGCAGTAAAGTAAAAACACAGAGATTTTTACGTGGAAAACACCTGGCTCAAAAGGTGAAAAAATCCACGACCTACTCCTCAGTAGGATTTTCACAAACTCTTCACTACAACTCTGAGCCAAACAACATTTACAAAATAAACTCTTTTGTAAACCTAGGACTTTCTCTAATCCCTTTGTAGCAACATAGCCTCTAACTAATTGCGACAAGCTTCAAGTTAACTCTAACTTGAACAGTGTGTACCTATTACAATTGCTTCTAAAAAGCTGAAAAGATACAATATTAAAACACCTACTACAACCAACTAGACTCAATAAACAAACAAATGAAACTGGTTCTTCTAGCTGGTCAGTAGCCTTTATGTCGGACAAGGATTCTTCTTGCAAAATATCTTTGGGAATTTTGCTTTCAATTCTTATTCTACTTCTGCCTTTGTGCAATTATTCATCAGTAGGAATACTTCAACATTATATAGTGCCTGAAGTTGAGATGTTCTTATTTAATTCTGATGCAACTCTTCCTTGGTGGAAGAGTTTGTATTAAAATCAACTTCCCTCCTTTATTACTTTCCTAGCTGAATTCGAACTCTAACCTCTTATCAATTTGCAACCTTTTCTCTTTAGGAGACAACCTCTTAGTTCCCAGATAATTCACATAACATGTTATCTCATACGCATGGACTCTTCGCGTGCCAATGAGTCTGTTTCACTATGATAGCCTGATGGACCTGGTTCAACTTGGTAGACATTTGTCAATCTTCAAAACCATGCAGTGACTTGGGTCAACAAATTCCCCCTTTTTGATGATGACAAACCCTGTGCTTAACCCTGTACAATCTTCAAACACTTTATATGGTTTTAAGCATTTATCATCGGGAAACCAGGTTCACTAGGTTATAAATATCACTTTGAAAAAATTTGAGAGAAAAGCACACATCTTCCCCCTTTTGGCATCATCGAAACATTGCAAAATGATAAACTTACCAGAGTTATTAACAATTACTCATGGGCATTTGAGGCAACTGCAGGTGCAAAACATGATTAATCATCAAAAGAAACCAATAAATGTAAGCTAAAGAAGAAATGGAGACAAGTCAATAACAAAACAACAAAATTCATTGATAGGATCGTAATTCAAACACCACACAGTCAAAAACAAAAAAACAACCATAACCATGAGCAAAACAGAGTAAAAAGAGAAACATAACAAATCCTGGATTGGGTCATAGATGGGGTTGTGGTGGCTCTGGACATCCTAAGGTTGGGGAGGTGCATATGAGGTTGGGTTCTTGGCTTGAAGGAGAGACATCATTTGGTGAAGAACACCTTTATTTTTCTCCTTCTCTTTTGCTAGTTCAACTCTTAGAGCATCTCGCTCAGCTTCCACCTCATGAAGGAGAGATTTCAATCTAAGGATCTCCTCATCCTTCATCTCTCCTTCCTGCACCAATGTCCTTACTTTGCTATTGACTGGCTGCTTCCTAGATAAACCAGGTTCATCTTTCGGAACATTTACAACATAATCACAGGTCAGCAAAGTGTTCCTCCCAAACTAATCCTTAGCATTAGCCATCTCAGCTTTCTTCACAGAAACCTCAAAGTGAGCAAGTACAGTTGTCAGAATAAAGCCATAAGGAATAGCATGTACTTTGGTTCCATTTACAACTTTGTCCAAGAGTTGAATGATGAAAGCTGGCCAATTTATCTGCTTTCCCCTATACATACACTCCATCAAGGTGAGGTCCATGTAATTTGTGATGTGCCTTCTTTCTTGTCTGGGCAGCAGGAACTTGATGACAAATTCAAGGAATAGCTTATGCTGGGGCCTCATTTCACTCTTGAACACCGGCGTGGGCTCAGCTTCCTCCGCATTCTCACAAAAGAATCTGGTGATGTTGAGATCTGAGGCCATTCCATCAAGACTAGGCCATCTTTGCCTAGTGTAATCATCGCAGCCTTCAGCATGTATGTTCAGAATCTCACCTAGTTCCTTTGCATCAAAAGTGATCTGAATGCCCTTGACTGTGGAAGTAACCCTGCCATCCTTCACGACTGCATTACACATGAACTCTACCAGTTCATTCCTTGCCAGCCTACCTTCCATGCGAAGGACCATGTCCTTCCACCCCTGCACATCCAGTGTGTCCAGTAGGTATCGCATCCTAGGTTCCTCGAGATCTTTCAATAACTTTCCCTTCAGAATTGTCCTCTTGCTAAATATTGTGACTCTATCAGTCTCCTCACCAACGTCCTTCTCATCTCCTCCACTCCACTCTCTATCTTCTTCTTCAACAACTGACACTTTCTTTACCCTAGACCTGGACCTCTTAGCAGTGCTTGAGGTTGTGGCAAACACAGCAGCTGACTTCTTTGAAGAAGCCTTAGCCTTTTTGGGTTTGGGTGTCTTAACCACAACAGGACCAGGTTTCTCCTTATGTTGGACCAGGTCCAACGATTCATCATCCACATCAACAGTCTAATCAGGCTCTCCTACTTTGGCTTTTCCCTTTGTAGATTTCTTTTCCTTGCTCTCTCTCAGAGCCTTTTCTAATTCTTCTTCTTGTCTTTGTACAACACTCCTAGTAGCACGCACCTTTTGGGTAGGAGCATCATCAGACACTTGAGTTTTTCGTTTCTTGGAAGAAACAGGTGTTTTAGCTTTTCTAGACTTGAGAGATCTTCTCTTTTTGGGATTGTATAAGGCTCCCAACCTCTGCAGCATCTCAGCTAGTGTTTCCTATATAGATGGAACATGTTCATCTATACCCTGTCTCAAGCTCTCCAACCCACTTGTTGCTTCCTCAACAACATTTACCCCTAAATCTGTGACATTTTCTCCAACATGCTTAGGAACGGGACTACAAATAGCCAAGGGGGTGCCGTCCTCCCCAGATCCCCTTACAAAACCTCCATCTCCCTCACTCTCAAGAATCTTTTCTCTTCCTAATTTTCTACGCCTATCTGGAACTTCAACATCAACAACGGACCCAACCAACACAAACCTGTTCTCAGTAGTAGCAGGTTCAGAACTAACCTCAAGATTTCCTTGCTCAGAACTAGATAAACCAGGTGCTTCATCCTCATTGGTTGATTTGAAATATTCACTTGATTATTCAAACTCATTCTCCTGTTCAGCCTGTAGAATTTCCTCCAAGAATCTTGCACGAGAGCCAGAGGCAACAGTTTTTCTGGCAAAAACTTTCACACGACGAGCCCTAGGGGCTGGGTTAGGGTTAGGTGTGGGATCAAGAACTGAGGGATTTTCAGGGGTTAAAGATACCTCTAGAGATTGAGATCTATACACAGATGGAGAATTAGAATCAGACTCATAAAGTCCTCCATCGTAATCACGATTTTGTGATGAAGAAGATGAAGAGACAGGAGGTGGTGATGACATTGTTATGAACATTTTAGCAAAGACGAAAGGTTGATCAGTTTTGGTTTGAGAGAAGTGATATGAACTTGGTTCGACGGTTTAGTTATGAAGAGGGGAGTAATGATGACCCTTTTATAAGATGTGGCTGAGGATTTTACAAAGGGCAAAGTATTTACTCAAGTGGTAGTCTAATTGATGCAGGACTGACATTGATTAGACAGTTACAAACCCCCTAAAAACTAGGCTAATTAAGTAGAGATGGGACTTCTTGAAACTGGTTCAATTTGGATAAGTACTAGGAATTTGAATTGAACCAAATGTAGATAGAGTCCTGCTCATGTATGACTATAATTAATTTAATAAGTATATGGAGATGAGTACGTACCTTGTCAGTCAGATGAACCATCATGGATGAACCAGGTTCATCTTGTTAAAATCTTAATTTGCCTCAATTTACAAAGATAGAGAAACATCATTAGCACCAAGGGAATCATATTAATACATGGCAAGAGAATATGGCAATAAAGACATGATACTGAGCAATGATTAGTCTGTTTAAGTACCTAAGTTAAGATTTCTAGCCAATATTTTTTTTTTCATTTTTCAAATTTTTTCATTTTTGTTTCTCTAATTAGGTGATCTTAATCATCCCTAATTCAAGCATGTTTCTCTCAAAATGCTCCCTACTCAGTGCTTTAGTGAAGATATCTGTAATTTACTTGTCAGTAACACAAAATTCAATTGAGATCATTCCCTTTTCATAGTTGTCCCTAAGGAAGTGGTGTCTAACATCTATGTGCTTAGTTCTCTTATGATGAACCGGGGTCATACTAATTGCACTAGTGTTACACAGAAAATAGGAATGCATCCCACATCTATACCAAAGTCCATGAGTTGTTGCTTAATCCACATCAACTGAGCACAACATGAGGCTGCAGTCATATATTCAGCCTCAGCAGTAGATAGAGCTACTGAATTTTGTTTCTTGGTGGCCCAAGACACAAGGCAGGAGCCCAAAAAGTGAGCCATGCCTGAGGTACTTTTCCTATCAATTAGGAAACCTGCATAATCAGCATCATCATATCCTATAAGGTTAAAATTACTACCTTTAGGATACCAAAGGCACAAATCAGTGGTGCCTTTCAGATATCTCAAAATTCTCTTCACTGCAGTTAGGTGGGACTCCTTTGGATTTGCCTGAAACCTAGCACACAGTCCTACAATGAACACAATATCAGGTCTACTGGCAGTGAGATATAATAGAGACCTAATCATCCCTCTGTATAGCTTCTGATCAACAGATAAACCAGGTTCATCCACATCCAATTTTGTAGTTGTGGCTATGGGGTGTCTATTTCCTTTGAGTCCTCCATTTTAAACTTCTTCAGCAGTTCTTTCACATACTTTTGTTGATGGATCATTGTTCCATTTGGGTTTTGCTTGATTTGCAGGCCTAAGAGGAAGTTTAGCTCACCCATCATGCTCATCTCAAACTTGCTCCCCATAAGTGTAGCAAATTCCTTACTCAATTTTGCAGTAGTTTCCCCAAATATAATATCATCCACATATATTTGCACAACCAGGAGTTCTTTACCCTGCCGAGATCATAAAGAGCATATCGCGAGTAGGAAGTGGAATTAATACAATGGATTCAAAAGCATCAAACCTCTCTTGTTCGAAAGGATTTAAACACATCGTTTTCCTTTAAGAACAAGGTGCTGTCAATTTTGCCTCGTTTGTACCCATGTTCTAACAGGAATTTTGATAGCCTCTCATACCATGCTCTAGGTGCTTGTTTGAGACCTTAGAGAGCCTTGTCAAGTTTATATACATGGTCTGGTGACTCCTTTCTTTCAAAACCTGGAGGCTGTTTGACAAATACATCTTCCTTCAAATAGCCATTGAGAAAGGCACTCTTAACATCCATCTTATGGAGAGTGAATTCCATATGTGCATGAAATGCTATAAGAAGTCTGATTGCCTCCAGTCTTTCCACAGGGGCAAAGGTCTCATCATAGTAAATTCCCTCTTCTTGACTATACCCTTGAACAACCAGTCTGCCCTTGTTTCTTGTAATAGTTACATCCTCATCGAGCTTGTTCCTGAAGACCCACTTTGTGTCAATCATTGATCTGTCTAGTGGCCTGGGTACCAGGTTCCATACTTGACTTCTTTCAAACTGGTTCAGCTCTTCTTGCATGGCATTTACCCAATCAGCATCTTGTAGGGCTTCACCAATGTTCTTTGG
Organism: Nicotiana undulata; assembly: GCA_005239495.1. NCBI lineage: Eukaryota > Viridiplantae > Streptophyta > Magnoliopsida > Solanales > Solanaceae > Nicotiana > Nicotiana undulata. The sequence continues at coordinate 30,384 of ML282459.1, read as the reverse complement.
TTCGATTAAGGATAGGAAGGCATCAAACGCACACAGATTTTTCAAGGAGGCTCTTGTTTTGATTCCGGATGACAAATCTGTTATGGTGTTCTCAAAAGGGTGATAGCTTTAATATCTATGTGGTTTGAGAACCAATTAATCACTTCTGGATGATTCTATGGTGTCTTGGTGTTGTGGAACAGGATCAGGGACAAGATTCACATGTTTAGTTCCCCCTGTCATGTTGCTTGGGTTAGTTGGACCTGATCCATCTTCCATGGTTGCTTCAATGTGTTCACTGCTTCTCACCAGACCAAGCTCCTCATCTTCTGGTTCATGTCTCTCAGAAAGAGTGTTAGTTTCATCAAAGACAACATGCACACTCTCTTCCACACACATAGTTCTTTTATTGTACACTTTATAGGCTTCGCTATGTGATGAATATCCCAAGAATACTCCCTCATCACTTCTGGGATCAAATTTACCTAGGGAATCTTTGCCATTATTGTTCACAAAGCATTTGCATCCGAAAGCCCTAAGATGAGATATGTTGGGCTTTCTCCCTTTAAGTAATTCATAAGGAGTCTTCTGTACCAGTGGCCTGGTCATACATCTATTGATTATATAGCATGCAGTGTTTATTGCTTCTGCCTAGAAGCTGTGTGGTAGTTTGCTAGAAAGAAGCATTGTTCTTGACATGTCTTCAAGAGTTCTACTTTTTCTTTCCACAACCCCATTTTGTTGTGGGGTTCTAGGGGCAGAAAAGTTGTGATTGATACCATGTTCATCACAGAACTCA
>ML282459.1:0-29561 GCA_005239495.1 Nicotiana undulata | reverse complement strand
CCAAGTGAACCTTGAATAATCATCAACTAGCACCATCACATATTTCTTACCACCTCTGCTCAGAGTTCTCATCGGACCACAAAGATCAAGATGAACCAGTTCCAACGTCCTGGTGGTACTGACCTTTTCTTACTTTTTGAATGAGGATCTTACCTGCTTCCCCCTTGCACATGCCTCACAAACTTTGTCTTCTTTGAACTTAATGTTAGGGAGTCCTACCACTAAGTCCTTAGAGACTAATTTGTTAAGCTGATTTAGATTTGCGTGGCCAAGTCGTTTGTGCCAAAGGAGGGGATCATTTTCCAAAACACTCAAGCAAGTGAGTTTATTTTCAGACAGTGTGGACAAGTCTATGACATAGATATTATTCATTCTCTTTCCCTGCAAAACAATCTTGTCAGTAAGCAAGTTAATCACAAAACATTTTGTGGAAGTGAAAGCAACCAGGTTACCTCTGTCACACAATTGTGACACACTGATCAGGCTATATTTCAAGCCATCTATCAAGTACACATGTTCGATGGAACGTGTGTCATCCTTACCTACTTTGCCAACCCCTATAATTTCACCTTTCTTTCCATTTCCAAAGGAGACATTTCCTCCTTTGAGGTTTTCAAGTGAAAGGAACTGTTCCTTGTTCCCCGTCATATGCTTTGAGTAGCCACTATCCAAAAACCAAATTTGGCTGCTTCCTCTCACTTGTACCTACAAAAAGGAAATCAGGGTTAGTTTTAAGAACCCAAAATAGTTTGGGTCCTTTTCTATGAGAGAATGGATGAATTAAATTTTTTATGGCCCAATTTGGTAGCCAATTTTTCTTTTTAACAAACCTCTCATTTTTTCGACTGACCTGCTCTCTTGCAGTGCACTCAATTTTGAAGTTGCCAGTCTTACCATAGTGGGTGCAGATTTTATTTTCAGGAAAAGTGAGATACTTGCTTTTGGGATCCCACTTAGGAAATTGACTCCCAAAGCCAAGCCTTCTCTGGTTGCTACTGTGATTCTCTTGAAGCCAGGTCAAGGCATCAGAGGATTTATTCCATTTACAAGTTCGATCTAATTCATGTTTGACTTTGCCAAGTTCTTCTTTAAGTGTTCTTATCTGTTCATCCTTGGCATACATCTTATCTTTTAGTTTTCCCATATTTTCTTCCAACATGATATGAGAATGATCAACAACCTTTTTACTGGATCCTAACTTGAGTTTTAAGTTTTCAGATTTTAGCTCTAGAATCAGTTTTAAGTGGATGAGTCTGGTTCAACAAGACAATGTTTTTCTTTTCAGATTCACTTACTCTGATTTTCAGGTTCATGCATTTTGCTTTTAGCATTGCACATTCTTGAGAAAGTTGATCTTTCTCTTTGGTTGTTTCTTCAGAATCATCCATGAAATCAAGTAGCAACTCAGAGATTTTTTCTTTAGATAGGAACTTTATTTTGTTTTTAAGATGGGAGATACTTACCTCTGGTTCTTCATGTGATTCCTCATCAGATTTTCCAATTGTCATGAGCTCCTGATCTTCAGTCTCATCATCTTATGATTCTTCATTTGAACTTTCCCCCCAAGCAGCAACCATAGCTTTTGTTGTGGTTCTCTTGGGTTGGACCAGTTCCTTCTTTCATATCTCTCCTTTTTCCATTCCAATTCCCACTGAGGGCAGTTTTTGATAAGGTGGTCAGTTTTTCCACACTTGTAGCATCCCTCGTTGGTTGGCCTTTCTGGAGCTTTAGCTTTGTTGTAATTTCCTCCTCTAGAGATGCCTTTCTTCCTCATGAGAAAGTTTCTGAATTCTTTGGTAATAATGGCCATCTCATCTTCCTCAAGATCTGCTCCCTCAGTGATCCTAAGTTCTAGACTCCTCTCCTTTTTTGGACTATCCATCTTCATTGTCTGCCTTCTTAGTTCATAGGCAGTAAGGTTTCCCATTAGCTCGTCCAATCTGAGAGTTGCCATATTTTTGGATTCCTGGATAGCAGTGATCTTGCTTTCCCAAGCGATTGGCAAAACCCTTGTCAGGATTTTTTCTACCCTATCTTCTTCAAGAATTACTCTTCCAAGAGACTTAAGTTCATTTGTCAAGGTTGTGAACCTTGTGTATATCTCTTGGATTGTCATACCTTCCTTCATAGTAAAGTTTTCATACTGAGAATATAGTAGAGTACCTCTTGATATTTTTACCTGAGGTGTTCCTTCATGGGCTACTTGCAAGGTGTCCCAGATCTCTTTGGCAGTGGTGCAGCTTTGGATTTTGCTATACTCATCTGTACCTAGCCCACACACTAGCCACTTTTTGGCCTTTGCATTCTTCCCCCATTTCTTCATATCCTCAGCAGTGCAGTCAACTCTAGTCTTTGGTACATCTACACCTTCAGCAGTCTTCTTCATGGTAGCTAGAGGACCATCAGTGACTATGTCCCAGAGTTCATAGTCTTCTCCAATCAGGTGGTCCTTCATCCTGTTCTTCCACCAGGAGTAATACTGGTCGTTGAAGAGTGGTGGCCTTGCAGTCGATTGACCCTCCCAGTTTACAGGTGGTGCACTCATTTTGATCTTTTCCAAGGTGTTAGCCTTTTCAAGGATAACCTGCTCTGATACCAATTGATGTTTTACACTTCAATACCACACAAAAGGGGGGGGGGGTGATTTGTGTGGTGTCTAATTTTTCAAATGTTGTCTTAGTAGAATAACCTGGTTCTTCTTGGTGTTCCAACTTCTACTGTTGCGTAATAATAAATGCATTAAGTAAAAACACAGAGATTTTTATGTGGAAAACACCTGACTCAAAAGGTGAAAAAAAAACACGACCTACTCCTCAGTAGGATTTTCACAAACTCTTCACTACAACTTTGAGCCAAACAACATTTACAAAATAAACTCTTTTGTAAACCTAGGACTAACTCTAATCCCTTTGTAGCAACATAGCCTCTAGCTAATTGCGACAAGATTCAAGTTAACTCTAACTTGAACAGTGTGTACCTATTACAATTGCTTCTAAGAAAGCTGAAAAGATACAATATTAAATCACCTACTACAACCAACTAGACTCAATAAACAAACAGATGAAACTGGTTCTTCTAGCTGGTCAGTAGCCTTTGTGTCGCACAAGGATTCTTCTTGCAAAATATCTCTGGGAATTTTGCTTTCAATTCTTGTTCTACTTCTGCCTTTGTGCAATTATTCTTCACTAGGAATACTTAAACATTCTATAGCGCCTGAAGTTGAGATGTTCTTATTTAATTCTGATGCAACTCTTCCTTGGTGGAAGAGTTTGTATTAAACTCAACTTCCCTCCTTTATTACTTTCCTAGCTGAATTCGAACTCTAACCTCTTATCAATTTGAAACCTTTTCGCTTTAGGAGACAACCTCTTAGTTCCCAGATAATTCACATAACATGTTATCTCCTACGCATGGACTCTTCACGTGCCAATGATTCTGTTTCACTATGATAGCCTGATGGACCTGGTTCAACTTGGTAGAAATTTTTCAATCTTCAAAACCATGAGTGACTTGGGTCAACAATGAGATTTTTCCTAAGAGTTCTGTAGCCTCTCGAAGATAAGTACAGACGTCTCTGTACCGATCCACAAGAATCTACTAAACCTGCTCATGACTGCTCCTATGTAACCTAGTGCTCTGATACCAACTTGTCACGACCCCAAATCCTGACCGGTCAGGATGGCACCTATCGTGGGACTAGGCTAGCCACTATCACATAACTACCCGCTTCTATTAGCGATATTTACCAAAACATGAATAACATTCCATAACGAGTATAAAATTTACTAAGTCTTTAAACAACATAAATGAACTAACAGTCTACACCATTCCCCAAAACTGGAGTCAACTGATCACGAGCATCTAAGAATAAGTATAATACTGCTAATGTCAAAATACAGAGTCTCAGAAAAAAATACTAAATACTAAATGAAGGAAGGGAAATGGAGAAGCTGTGGACGCTGGCCAGCTGCCTCTCAATCCCAAAGCTGATGCCGTAGGAACTCAGGTGACTACTGCTCAGAACCAGTACATGGATCTACACACAGAGGTGCAGGGAGTAACGATGAGTACGCCAACTCAGTAGTAATGAAAATAAATCAAGTCTGAAGATAAGAAACACACAGCACAAAACACCAATCCACAGATAGTGAAACACTAAGTCTCAATAAAGTATACGTTTAATACATAAGTCTTTAAACCAATTTCTGTAAAAAGAATCCTTTGAACAAGTATAATTTCCAATATTTCCCAGTAAAATTTCGAAAATATCAGTATAAAAGATGAAATGAGTCATAAACAAAACTCAGCAAGATATCATTATAAATCCACCCCTTGGGCCAAATCAACACTCATAAATCAATCACTCAGCACCTCACCATCACTCAGTAACAGTCACTCAACACCTCACAGTCACTCATTCCTCCCAATCACTCATCACTCGGCGCTCGGCACTCGCACTCAGTAGGTTCCTACGCTCATTAGGGGTTTGTACAGACTCCGGAAGGGTTCCTACAACCCAAGCACTATAAACAAGCCAAATAATGGCATCAATCACTCAGGCACTCGGCCTCTCTCATATCATAAATATCCTTACAACATTGGCCCTCGGCCTTACTCAGTCAGACACTCTCAACATGCCACTCGGGCCATAAATAAACGGGGTCCTCGACCCAAAACAGTATTTCATTTCAAGAAATAACAATTTCAACAAATCTGAGTGTCAACAATTTAACAAGAAGGATTAAGTATAAAATCATGATCAAAATAGTGAGAATATCAGAAAATAGCCCCCAACGGGTTAAAACAGATCGGCTCTAGTCCCCAACCATAGCTTACAACCCAAATATATCAAAACATAATAATATTATGAAACATATGCTTTAAAAGCGGTTTAACAACTCAATAGTTGCCTAAAAAGGAACATTTTTCATAATTTCCAATTCGTGCACGCCCCACACTCGTCATCCAGTGTGTGCGTCACTCCAAAATCGTGAAAGGATGTAAAGCTCGGGGTTTCATACCCTCAGGACAGGATTTAAAGACATCACTTACCTCAAACTAGCCCGAAAAGCTACTCCGCAACACGTTTTTCCCTCGAATCAACTTCTGAACGCTCCAAATATATCAAGTTCAGATTTTTCACATCCAAATATGCTAGGGGAATGAAACCGAATCGAAAAATATCAACTTTATGCACAAAATCCGAAATTAGTCAAAGCTCGACCCCCGGGCCCACGTCTCGGAACTCGACAAACTTTATACCAAAATGATCCTCATCATCTCATGAGTCTGTACATATAAAGAACGTCGAAATCAGAGTCCAAATGACCCCTCAAATCACCTATAGAAGGTCTCTTAAACTCAAGCTCTAGTTTCACCTTTTTCTACTGATTTTCCCTAATTAAACACTGTTTATTTGGTCCTTAATCACATATAATCAAGTTAATGAGTTCAAAAAGCTTACCTCAATGATGCACAAACGTTCCCCTCTTCCAAAACCCTCAAAAAGCTCTATTCCCGTTCAAAAATGGCGGAAAAGTTGGCAAGGGTCGCGGTTAGGTTTAATATATACTGCCTAGTGATTCCTTAATCGCGATCGCGGAAAGACCCTCGTGATCGCGAAGAACAACTTTGGTGGCTTCAAAAATAACCCTACGCGATCACGACCTTCTCCATGCGAACGCGATGCTCTGCCCCTCACTCATACGCGATCGCGGACCTCTGACTGCGTTCGCGATGAACAAACGCGTGGCCCCTAGCTTGGCCTGTTAACCTTACGCGAACGCGACCTAACCCCACGCATTCGCGATGCTTCACCAACTCCACCATTGAGATCGAAGCCCCTAATACGCGAACACGAAGAAAAAACTAGGCTCCCCCATCAAATGCTCTACGCGATCGCGAGCCTTCTCACGCAATTGTGAAGAAGAAACCTTTGCAACTGGACACCAGAAAAACCAGCAACTATTCAAAGACCATAAGTGCTCGTTTGAGCATCCGAAATACACCCGAGGCCCCCGAAACCCCAACCAAACTTATCAACATATCTCATAACATCATTCAAACTTAGTTGCACCCTCGGAACACCCAACATAACATCAAAACACCAAAATTACATCAAATTCAAGCCTATGAACTTTGAAATTTCTAAATTCCACCAACGATGCCGAAACTATCCAAAACACCTCCGATTGACCTGAAATTTTGCACACATATCCAAAATGACATTACGAACTAGCTCCAACTTCCAGAATTCCATTCCGACCCCGATAGCCTATTTTCCACTGCCGACCGGAAATCGCCAAAAATTAACTTTCGCCAATTCAAGCCTAATTCTACACCGGACATCACAAAAATATTTCGAACACACTCCTAAGTCCCAAATCAACTAACGAAGCTATCCGAGCCATAAAATCCGCAATCTGAGGTCGTTTACCAATAAGTCAACTTCCAGTTGACTTTTCCAACTATAAAGCTACTTTTAGAGAATAAGTGTCTCAATTCTCATTACAGCCGTTCTGATCCCGAGCCAACCGACTCTACACATCATAAACAGTATAACCAACCTATGACATGGCAAAAACAGAATAATGCATGTTCTACGTAACGACCGGCCGGGTCATTACACTGATCCAGTCACACCGAAACCACTTACCAGAATAAAGCGTCCCGATGCAAATGTAAAGTCGCCATATGTGACTGATTTTGGTTCAGACGACAACACTAGTGCATACCTTGGAAAATCATTTTTTCATAGAAAGCGCCCATTTGAGGTTGATACTGGAGAAATGATTGATCGCAAAATCTTGAAGAAGTTTGAAACTTGGGTTGAAAAGGGATTGAAGAAAAAACCAACGTAAGTTGACTGCTTCGTTTCTAGTTCCTTTTCATTTCAATATTACGAATTTAAATTTGTTTATCACTAACGTGTTATAATTTAGCAAGGATGGAATCTATAAAAACAACTTAAATGTCCTTGATATGCGGTTTAATTTTGGAGTTTATGAAGTTGATAATAAGGAGTGGGTCCACACAATTGCACGCCCGTACCGACCCTTGAATGATACGGCACATCAAATATATTAATATTTCTGTTTACTTATGTTGATGATATAGACATACTAATTATAGTATTATTGATGCAATAATTTTAGTGTGCATTGTGAAACAAATTAGTGTTACTAACTTGCTCATTTACACAATATATGGACTTATTATAGGAGTTCTTTATTTAGTTGACTATATATAAATATTGTATAACAGTGGTATAACGATGGTATAATATATACTTGGTTATCAAATGAGGTGCAATAGGTCATGGAGTAATGTCGATCATATTTTGTTTCCTATAAATGTAGAGAAGGGATGGCAATGGATGCTGGGAAGGTTAGCAATCAAAGAACGCAATATTTACATATACGACTCTATGAGCGAGATACTTCATGATAAGTTAGTCCTGGACGTTGTGACGTCCTATGCTATTTTTCTCCCCCTTTTTTGTGCATTTTTATGGTAGTCGAAATGACATTTTTACAAAAGAGAAACCATTTGGAGATGTACCAGCGGCTGAGGCCTTCAGTGTTGTTAGGTTTACTGGATTGCCGTTGCAGAAAAATGCGTACGTTATGCTATTTTTCTTTAGTTATTTTAAAGTTGTGTATTGTATTTGCCAATTAATTTGTGTGATGTTGCAGTGATTGTGGTATCTTCATTGCATCAGTTGCTGAATACTTCATTCAAGGTCAACGAATTCCAAAAGATGGTTATGACATTAAGAAGATGAGGAAAAGGTAAGGTGCACTATTGTGGGATTATGGACATGCGAAACAAGAAGATAATGCAGTCAGTGACTCAAAGGTTACAGGAACATTAATCAACCGAAGAAAATAGATCATAGAACTAGTGTTGGGTAGTATTAGATAAATAATGTGTGATTCTTTTTCCTTTTCGGGGAATGTTAATCTTTATGGATCAATCAACAGTTATGTCAATAACATATTGATGCTATTTTAAGATTATCCTATGTACGATATTGCACCTGCATTTTTAATGCGTAGTGAGAATTAATTGCAAAATCAGAATCTATACATTGTCTATGTGAACGAAGTTATGTAGATTGATTTAGTATGTATAATTCTTGAATTGCATGTGTATAAATGACTACATGAATCTGTGTGTACATGAATCTGCGTGTAATTCCAAAATTTATAGTTGCAGCATTTAATGCATTGAGTTTTTTCAAATACGTCTGACCATTTTACTTTTACTTGTGGGGGGATACAAGCTTGAAGCAGACACTGATCACGTAACAATAGTTGTATTTCATGTATAATCATTGTGTATCAAGTAATACATAGCAAGTGTATAATGCTACATAAAAAGTATATACAAACATTAGTATATATACCTGTATAAAATATTGATCATAAATAAATGAGAACCAGCACACAACAGTGAATAGTTGTTTCAAAAAAAATTATTATTGGCAATCATTAAATTTCAACCCAAATGTTCCTTGAATTGTCACGATCCAAATTCCCAACCCTCGGGATCGTGATGACGTCTAACACCATATTTGCTAGGTAAGCCAATGTTAGAGGAGTTCAACATTTAAAACCATTAAAACGTAATACGAGATCTAATATTATCCAATAAATGAATCAAGAATAACTTATGAAATAATGAAACGAAACTCGAGCTAATACTAATATCTAACTACCCAGGGTTTGGAGTCACAATTCACGAACTACTAAAGAATACTACAAGTATTTGGCTGAAAGAAAATATATATCTGTTTTGAATGAAATAAAATAGTAACTAAATAATGTGAAGAAGACTCCAGGAATCTGCAGACGCCCGCATATCTACCTCGTGTCTCCGTACATATGTTCAGCTAGTGCTCAAAGAATCAACTCCGACCGAAACCTGGATCTGCACAAGAAGTGCAGAGTGCAGTATCAGTACAACCGACCGCATGTACTGGTAAGTGTCGAGCCTAACCTCGAAGAGGTAGTGACGAAGCTACGGCGGACATTTATAATATAACATGTATATAGTGTTTAATAAGAAAAAAGGAAAATACTAAACTATATAAACAATATCTTGCAGTAAATAATTAAATAACTCAACTATCTTTCTAGGTCTCAGTCATAATCAATCCTTACAAAAATTTCACGAGTTACATTTTAAATAATGGTAAAAGTAGAGTATGGGAAAAACAAAAAAAACAGTGGGTCTTTCAATTTCCATTATATAATCAGTAACAACTTAAATATTCTTCCTTATTACTCCTTGTTGCAGCGTACAAACTCGATCCCACATGTTCACCCTTATTGCTCCTCAATATATCACCTTTATATCTCCTGTTGCAATGTGCAACCCGATCCCGCCTGTCTACCCTTATTATTCCTTGTTGCGACGTGCAACTCGCTCCCACCAGACAATCACATTTTACCATTTATAATTAAGGGTTTCACAATTTAGATCAAAATCCCTCGCAACATTTTATGTCTCAACCAATGTAAAAGGAAAGTTGTACAAATAATAAATTTCACCACTTAATACTACACAGTGAAACTAACCAGAATATATCATGAAACACTAACAACCAACTCAACCATTAATGTACCACAATGAAGCTAGGGAACAATTAATACTTTCAAATAGGTGAAACAATATCTAACAAACAAAGTAGACATGGAAGCGTCAATGATCGTGAAACAGTTAAGATAGGAATATAATAAATTGAAAATGGGAAAGGGAACATTCTAAATAGATAATTTGGTGGCGCATAAGTACTCGTCACCTCACCTATACACTACACACATGAATTTTCACATGGCAATTAAGTTGGGGATTCTTAATCCCTCAAGTCAAGGTTAGACCAAACACTTACCTCAATTTTGCAGGCCACTCACTGCTCAAGTACTGCGTTTCCTTTAGAATTCACCTCCAACCCACTCGAATCTAATCATAATTAGTTCAATATCATTAATTATTGCTAAAGTAATTAACTTTAATGTATAATCTTGGTTTTCTTAAATTTTCCCAAAAAAGGTTAAAAATTGACCCCGGGCCGCTTGGTCCAAATTCGAGATTCGGACCAAAATCGATTTACCCGTTCACCTTCGAACCTGAATATCAAATGCCGCAGATTCAATAGTGAAAAATAAAGTTGCCGAACTGTAGCCTCACGTGTAACCCAACAATTCAAAAAATGACTTCTCATGCTAAAAAATTGACTATATTATTTCATTATACTAATTAACATTCAATAATTATTACCCAATCATTGGACATGATTAATTCTATATTCAGTATACTTAATATTAGAGATTTGTAATTGGTAGTGCCACATAAACTGATACCTCATTTTTTGCATTCTAACCTTATATCAAATCTTTACCGGGTTTCAATTATTACTTCATCATTAGGAACCCAATTATTGTCTAGCTATTGAAAAGGAATAAATTTTAATTTATTTAATTAACTACACCATTGTAAGTAATGGAAAGATATGTGTATCTGATTGCTTGAATTGCTTCTACAAAATTTCACACAATCAATAGCTATATCAGGCCCGATAGTCATCGCCTCTGTTACAATGCCAACACCAATATGCTATTCTAGGTTTTGTTTATAGCTTAGAAGTTAGAATTAATCTGCTTCACTTATTTACTTCCACACATGACTTGCAACCTGGCAGCAAAGTAGAATATGCCTGGCCCATTTCTTTTGTTTAAACAACCCAATCAAATTATTAATTTACCAACAATTACATATAGTATAAAATATGGACCGCTAGTAATTAACTGGTACACAATCTTATATATTATAATAAATTATTCTACTAGCTTAGTATTTGACATAAGCATTATAATAAACTTGTACCGGGTTACAAAACTAAAAAACGGGCTCGATACCAACGAGATCAAACATTAATCAATTTCTGTAATTTTTTTAAATTTCAGTTTAACAATTTTCATCAGAAATTCATTTCTCGAGCTAGGGACCTCGGAATTCGATTCCGGACATACGGCCAAGTCCCATATTTTACTACGGACCTCTCAGGACCGTCGGAACACGGGTCCGGATCCGTTTACTCAAAATATTGACCAAAGTCAACTAAAAATCAACTTTAACTCTCAAAAAAAATTATTTCATATATTTTCATATAAAAGCTTTTCGGATTCACGACCGGACTGTGCACGTAAATCGTGGCGAGTAAAAAAATAATGTTTTTAAGGTTAACGAGCCCAGAATAGAGTTTTAATTTATAAGATGACTCTTTGGGTCATCACAATCTCCACCTCTAAAACAACCGTTCGTCCTCGAACGGACATAGAAAAGTACCTGAAACGACGAACAAGTGTGGATATCTACTCTGCATGTCCGACTCAGACTCCCAAGTAGCTACCTCAACAGGCTGACCTTTCCACTACACTCGAACAGAAGGGTAACTCTTTGACCTCATTTGACGAACCTGCCGGTCTAAAATGGCTACCGGCTCCTCCTCATAGGTCAAATCCTTGTCCAATTGTACAGAGCTGAAATCTAACACATAGGACGGGTCACCATGATATTTTTGGAGCAAATGGCCCGATATACCTAGGGCTTAACTTACCCTTCTTCCCAAATCTCATAACACCCTTCATGGGCGATACCCGAAGTAATACTCTCTCTCCAACCATGAATGCCACATCACGAACTTTACGGTCGGCATAACTCTTTTGCCTGGACTGAGCTGTAGGAAGTCGATCTTGTATAATCTTGACCTTGTCCAAGGCCTCCTGAACTGAGTTTGTACCCAACGACCAAGCCTCTCCCGGCTGAAACCATCCAACTGGCGATCTGCACCGTCTACTATATAATGCCTCGTAGGGAGACATCTGAATGCTCGTTTGGTAGCTATTATTGTAGGAAAACTTCGTTAATGGAAAGAACTGATCCCAAGAACCTCCAAAGTCAATAACAGAGGCGCGGATCATATCCTCCAAGATCTGAATAGTACGCTCGGATTGTCTGTCCGTCTGCGGATGGAATGTTGTGCTCAACTCAACCCATGTACCCATCTCATGCTGAACTTCCCTCCAAAAGTACGAGGTAAACTGTGTACAACGATCAGAAATGATAGACACGGGCACTCCATGAAGACGAACGATCTCTCGAATATATATCTCTGCCAACCGCTTCGAAGTATAAGTACTTGCCACCGGAATGAAGTGTGCTGATTTAGTCAGCATATCCTTAATAACCCAAACGACGTCAAACTTCTTCTGAGTCTGTGGGAATCCAACAACGAAGTCCATAGTGATACACTCTCACTTCCACTCAGGAATCTCTATCTGTTAAAGCAAACCACCGGGTCTCTGATGCTCATACTTCAACTTTTGACAATTCAAGCACCGAGCCACATAAGCAACAATATCCTTCTTCATCCTCCTCCACCAATAATGTTGTCGCAGGTCTTGGTACATCTTGGCAGAACCTGGGTGAATAGAATACTTAGAACTGTGAGTTTCCTCAAGGATCAACTCACGAAGCCCATCTACATTAGGCACACATATACTGTAACGACCCGACCGGTCGTTTTGTGTTCTAGGACCCTGTGCCCCTAAATGAGACTTCCCGTGGTTTCTTTTACTGATTTATGACTTGCAGGGGACGGGTGGTTTGGGATTTTGACGAGTTTGGAGTGGTATAGGAACACTTAGTTATTTAAGGTTGGCCTTTAAGGCCAAGTTTGACTTCGGTCAACATTTTTAGTAAACGGCCTCAGAATCGAGATTCGAAGGTTTCGGTAGGTTCGTATGATGATTTTGGACTTAGGCGTATGTTCGGAACGGGATTTTGATGACCCGTGAGCATTTCGGAGCCAAATAGTGAAATAAGAGTTTCCTTAAGTTCAAATTGAGGTTTGGAACGTGTTTTTAAGTTATCGAGGTCCAAACGGAATTCCGAGAGACGGAATAGTTCCGTTATGTCATTTATGACTTGCTCGCAAAATTTGGTGTCATTCCGAGTAGTATAGGTAGGTTCGGCGTATTGAAAGCGAATTCAAGAACTTAAAGTTCTTAAGTTTTATCCAATAGGTTTTGTGGTGTGATTTTTAGATTTAGCATTGTTTTGGACGTTCCGAAGGCTCGAGCGAGTCCGTATAATGATTTAGGACTTGTTGGTAAATTTGGACGGGGTCATGGGTGGGCCCGGATGCCATTCGAGCATCGAGTGAGGCAAAAACCTGCCTTGAATGACTAATGGTGCATCAGATCTTGTGCGACCGCACCTGCGGAGGGCTAGCCGCAGGTGCGAGACCGCTTCTGCTGTCCCAGCCTCGCAGGTGCGACCCCCAGGTGGTGTTGCCCATTTCCGTAGGTGCAGACCACTTCTCGCAGAAGCGGAGCCGCAGGTGCGATGCCAGGCCCCCTTCCCCTCCTCTGCAGGTGCGAGATTTTTATCGCAGATGCGAGACCGCAGGTGCGAAAAACCTGTAGGCAGTGAGGTTGTTTTAAAATACGGGAATTCACCATTTTTGAACATTTACTTCATCCTTGGGCGATTTTAAAGCATGCACAGGAGATAAACGACCTAGCTACTGTAAGGTAAGTAATTCTTACCCTAAACTTAGTTTAATGCTTGAATTCTTGGGTAGATTAACACATTTATTAGTAGAAATCATGGGTTAGAGTAAAACCTAGGTTTTTAAGAAAATGAGAGAATTACCAAAGAATTAGTTATGAAATCATACAAAAACTACATAATGTTGATCCTTAGGCAATGAGTGAGTGTTTCCTTCGAAGATTTCGGGAATCCGAGCATGTGGGCCCGAGGGTGTATTTTTTGAATTTTTCAATTTAGGTTGAAATAATTATTTAAATAGAGGAATTTCATACTTTTGAGTATAGATTGATTTATTTATGCAATATTTGATTAGTTTCAAGTCCTCGGGAGGCGAATTTGGAGTTTCGGGCGTGTTCTTGACCCGGGAAGTAGACTTGACGCGAGGTAAGTCTCCTTTCTAACCTTGTAAGAGGGAATTGTCCCCATATGTGAATTAAATGATTATGTGTTATTGTTTGTAGGGACTACGTACGTACGAGTGACGAGAGTCCGTGCGGTAGTAACTAATATTGTTATGTCCGGGTAGTTAGGTTCATACCATGCCTTGTGAATTTCCTTAAAATGAATTACATGCCTTGTGACTTCATTGTATGCAACTTTGTTTCAAGAAAATCCTAGAATTTGGTGTTTTAAAGGAATTTTTATTTGGAAAGGAGTTAAAGAAAGATGTTGTGTTGCATGCGACCGCTTTGCAATTTATATTCCGCGAGTGGAGTGATTCTTTCCCCTACTCTCATGGGAGCGGGCCGTACGCCCCAGCAGGTTAATAGATGCATCTATGGTTCGCCTCGTTCGACCCTTCGGCAGTGCACATATATTGTTATTATGTTGGCTCAGGCCGGTTGTCCTTATACCACTATGCGCATGTTATTTGCTTGATATTTTATGACCGTTGAGCTGTGAAATATTCTGGAAAATGAACTGAAAACTTGTATATTGGTGCCTCACCACGTATTCAGATTTTGAGTACGATTCAATATTTATTGTTTTACTATCCATGCTTACATGTTGTCCTCTTTAAAAATATTACTTGAATTTACTGATTGGACCCTAGTAAGTGTCAAGTCGACCTCTCGTCACTATTTCTTCGAGATTAGAGTGGATACTTACTGGGTACGTATTATTTTATGTACTCATGCTACACTCTGTACTTAATTGTACAGGATCTGAGGTAGGTGCATCTGGGTATCAGTCCGGAGCTCGTTCCTGATTCATATCCAGCCGAGGCTTCGCGGTGAGCTGCTTCTCCTGGCGATTTCCAGCAGCACTTTGGAGCTATTCTTTTTGCCATTTTTGTCTTTACTTATTCAGACAGTAGGACATACTACTATTTTTTTGATATTACTCTACTAGATTCCTGTAGACTTGTGACACTAGTTCCTGGCACACACGTTAGTAAATATTACTTTGGGCTGTAAATATTAAATTATGACTTACATGGCTATTGTTGTTTAAGATTTGCCTAATTTACCCGTTTTTGCTTAAATGCCTTAAATCCAAATCAAGTAAGTAGTGGAAATGTTTTTGATTAATTAAACGAAACTCATTAGTAAATTGATGTTGGCTTGACTGACACGGTGTTGGGCGCCATCGCGACCTGATTTAGGATTTGGGTCGTGACAACATGGTATCATAGCTCTAGGTTCACATAGGTCTCACAAGTAACGGGCAGGCCTAATAGAGTCTCGCGGATCGGTACAGAGACGTCTGTATTTATCTTCGGGAGGCTATAGGGTGTTAGGAAATCTCTCTTTATTCATCTTCTATCGTGCAGTTGATGGTATATTAAATCTCACTCTTCTATTCTCTCACATATGGTGAGGACGCGTGCAACTTATGTTCCAGACCTGGGAGGGGACAGTACCCCCATCCGAGGCCGTGGCAGAGGCTGGGGGAGGGTACCGGCCCGGGGTAGGGGAAGAGGGCATCCTAGAGCTGTACCAATTGCACCCCCAGCAGATCTAGTGGAGGATCCCATCACTGAGGAGCAGGGAGAGGTGCCCACAGCAGATCCTGCCCCTTTGGACTTTATGACAGCGCCAGGATTTCAGGAGGTCATGGGTCGTATTATGGGGTTCATGGACACCATGACTCAGGCTGATTTATTTTCAGCAGATCCGGCCACATCTAAGGCGGGAGGGGGAGCACATACCCATACTGCACAGGTCGTTGGACATGCAGCAACAATATATTAGACCCCGGGTACACTGCCCGAGGACGGGGTCCAGCCAGCAGCAGCAACACCTGAGGTCAGGCCAGTTGCGGATGGTGATCCGCAAAATTTATTAGACAAATGGACCAGACTGCACCCTCCTGTTTAGGGAGGCGAGTGCCATGAGGACGCACATGACTTTATTTATAGGTGCAGGGACAGATTGCACAACATGAGGATATTGGAGTCTCATGGAGTTGACTTTACTACTTTTCAGCTAGAGGGTAGGGCCCGTAGATGGTGGCAGTCCTATATTCTTGGCAGACCGGCAGATTCCCCTCCTATCACTTGGGAGCAGTTCACTTGGCTATTCCTGGACCGGCATATTCCACCCTATGAGAGGGAAGAGCTGCGGTATCAGTTTGAGCAGCTGGAGCAGGGGTAGATGACAGTGACGGATTACGAGGTCAGGTTTTCAGAGTTGTCCCGTCATGCCCTCATGATTCTTCCTACAAATTCTGAGAGAGTGCATAGATTTATAGCTGGGCTACACTCAGGTATTAAGGCCAACATGGCCCGAGAGGTGGAGATGGGTACTCCATATCATCTTGTGGTTGAGATAGCTTGTCGGATTGAGGGTTATCGATCGAGGGGCAGAGAGCAGGGTCAGCAGGACAAGAGAGTTAGATTTTCTGGAGATTGTTGAATTTTTGTTTTAATGGGACCGAACCTCAGAGTGGGCTGTCTACGTATCCTTAAAAGGAATCAGGTCGAACGTAGTTCCAACCTGACCTGACTTTTTTCATCTTTCTTTCTTTTCTTTTTTTATTCATTTTTTTTCATTTTTTTTTCTTTTCTCTTTTTTTCTTTTCCTTTCTTTTTCTTCTTTTTTCTTTTCCTTTCTTTTTCTTCTTTTTCTCCTTTTCTTTTTATTTTCTAGTTCCTAACTCTACTTCTGATTCTAAAAGAGGGGTATGAAACAAAATAAATTAAGGCTCAAAAGGGGTAGCAAAAGATAAAAGTGTTTGGGTAGCATAACAGAATGCCTTCGTCATGCCAAACTTTAAAAATGGCAAGTACAAACATCCAATTAAAGATAAGCAAAGAAACCATACATTGTATCTAATGATGGCATCAACACAAATAAAAAGTGCCAATGGGCAATACCTTTGTTCCAATAACTCTTGCCAGTTCGAAGCAGACTTGACTCAACCTTATCCTGATGTGGAAGAATGCATTTCAGCCTTAACTGCTCTAACTCAAACTGCTTGAGAGACATCCCCTTGTTGTATTCTCTCATCAACCTCTTGATTTCTCAGACTAACTGCCTCAGTTTCACTCAGTTCAAGCTTCAGGTTATCTCAGAATGCGTGAATCTTTACTTGTTTCCTCAAATGCATCTTTTATCTATTCAAAATTGTTTCATTGCTTCATGATTAAACTATTTTCAAGACCAGGCTGAGAATTATGCATGCATGTCATGTCACTAGAGTCGGCATGAAAAGAACTATAAAAAAGAGTAACCTAACTAAAAGTTGACCAGAACTACCGAAAACAGGAGATTGCATTAGACAGATGGTGAAAAGGGTTTGAAAGAAACAAGCAAAATAGACATGGGTTACAACCCTGGAACAATCCCGGATAACACTAAATGAGTTACTACCACTAAACGAACTAGGCAAAACAAGAAGAAGAAGGGTTTGAGCCACAAGATCATATCAAGATTACAACCCTGAAATAATCCGGACGACAGAAATGACAACAAAATGAACCACCAAAACTCCTTCTCGGCTAGCCAAGACAGGGGTGTCTTTCCAATCACAAAGCTCAACATCTTATCCACTGAGTTCCACATCAATGCTACTGGGATCTTCACCGACTTCAATCACATTGTTTTCGCCAAGTGACTCATTGACTCCTTTGAGGCGGTTTGGGGGGGGGGGGGTGGAGCAGGCTTAGATGTTAGTGACCGACTACGAGGCTAGGTTTTCTGAGTTGTCTCGTCATGCACTCATGATACTTCCTACTGACGCAGAGAGAGTGCAGAGATTTGTAGCTGGGTTGCATCCAGGTATTAGGGCCAACATGTCCCGAGCGGTGGAGATGGGGACTCCATATCAGCTTGTGGAAGAGATTGCTCGCAGGATCGAGGGTTATCGGTCGAGGAGCAGAGAGTAGGGGAAGCAAGATAATAGAGCTAGATTTTCTGAGGATTTCATAGGTGCTCCAGCTAGGGGCAGAGGTCCGTTTGGTAGGGTCCAGCCCACTAGGCCCCCATATTCCGCACCCCTACCACCTCCACGAGGTGTTCCAGCGAGGCCTTATTTCAGCGTCATGCCGGAGAGTTCTTACCGCCCATCAGCTATTCCAGGTTCCTCCGGCAGGTATTCAGATCATCAGGGGTCTTCCAGTCCTTACTTCAGTGATATGTCAGAGAGTTCACCTCTCCCTCCAGCTATCCAGGTTTTTTCTTCAGGGCAACATGCCATGATGCCGGGAGGTTGTTATGAGTGTGGGGATCCAGGTCACATGAAGAGGTTTTGTCTCGGACTTCGGGGCAAGGCAGTGCAGCAGGGTCACCAGCCTATGAGAGCAGCACCAGCGGTTCGGCCACCAAGAGGTGGAGGACAGACTGGTAGGCGTCGTCCCAGAGGTGGAGGCCAGGAAGGAGGAGCCCAGTCAGCTCCTGTCTATTCCGGTGGAGGTCAGTCATCCGGTGCTCCAGCCAGGTTCTATGTTATTCCGGCTAGATCAGATACAGTGGCCTCAGATGTTGTGATCACATGTATTATTTCAATATGAGGTAGAGATGCATCGGTAATATTTGATCTAGGGTCCGCTTATTCATATGTATCAGCTTTGTTTTCTCATTCCCTGGATATTTCTCGTGAGTCCTTGGGTACTCCTGTTTATGTGTCCACTCCTGTGGGCGATTCTGTGGTTGTGGACCAGATTTATCGGTCTTGTGTGGTTACATTCTGTGGGTTCGAGACCAGAGCAGACCTCTTGTTGCTTGATATGGTTGATTTTGAGGTCATCCTGGGCATGGATTGGATATCTCCTTATCATGTTGTCCTAGATTGTCATGCCAATGCTGTTACTCTAGACATGCCTGAGTTGCCGTGACTAGAGTGGAGGGGTTCCTCAGTTAGTGCATCTAGGCGGGTTGTTTCTTTCCTGAAGGCTCGACATATGGTCGAGAAGGGTTGTTTGTCTTATGTTTCTTATGTGCAGGACACCACCGCCGAGTCTCCGACGATTGATTCAGTTCCAGTAGTTCGAGAGTTTATGGATGTATTCCCTTCAGACCTTCCAGGCATGCCACCGAATCGTGACGTCGATCTTTGTATTGACTTAGCTCCAGGCACCCATCCTATCTCTATTCCCCCATACCGTATGGCTCTGAAAGAATTGAAAGAATTAAAAGAACAACTTGAGGAGTTGTTGGCTAAGGGGTTTATCAGACCAAGCGTATCTCCTTGGGGTGCTCCAGTGCTATTTGTGAAGAAGAAGGATGGGACTATGCGGATGTGTATTGACTACTGCCAGTTGAAAAGGGTCAACATCAAGAACAAGTACCCGTTGCCGCGTATCGATGATTTGTTTGACCAATTTCAGGGTGCTCAGGTGTTTTCTAATATTGACTTGAGATCGGGCTACCATCAGCTGAAGATTCGGGACTCGGATGTTCCGAAGACGGCCTTTTGTATGAGATATGGTCACTATGAGTTCCTGGTGATGTCCTTTGGCTTGACTAATGCCCCAGTGGCATTTATGGACTTGATGAACAGGGTGTTCATGCCTTACATTGATTTTTTTGTCATTGTCTTTATTGATGACATTCTGATTTACTCACGTAGTCTGGGGGAGCACGAGCAGCATTTGAGAGTTGTGCTCCAGACTTTGCGAGAACAGAAGTTGTATGCTAAGTTCTCCAAGTGTGAGTTTTGGTTGGATTCTGTGGCATTCTTGGGACATGTGGTATCCGGAGAGGTATCAAGGTTGATTCTAGGAAGATTGAGGCAATTCAGAGTTGGCCACGCCCTACTTCAGCTACAGAGATCAGGAGCTTCTTGGGTCTAACAGGCTATTATCACAGATTTGTGAAGGGTTTTCATTCATTGCAGCTCCTCTAACTAGATTGACTCAGATGAATGCCCCGTTCCAATGGTCCGACGAGTGTGAGGCGAGCTTTCAGAAGCTCAAGACAGCATTGACCACAACACCAATTCTGGTATTGCCTTCCGGTTCTGGGATGTATCCAGTTTATTGCGAATCTTCACGCGTCGATTTGGGATATGTGTTGATGCAGGAGGGGCGGGTTATCACATATGCTTCACGTCAGCTGAAGGTTCACGAGAAATATTATCCTGTGCACGATTTGGAGTTGGCGGCAATTGTTCATTCTCTTAAGATTTGGAGGCACTACTTGTATGGGGTGTCTTGTGAGGTTTATACAGACCACCGCAGCTTGCAGCACTTGTTCAAGCAGAGGGGTCTCAATTTGAGGCAGCATTGGTGGCTTGAGTTGCTGAAGGATTATTACATCACCATTCTTTATCATCCGGTCAAGGCAAATGTGGTAGCAGATGCCTTAAGCAGGAAGGCGGAGAGTATGGGAAGCTTGGCTTATATTTCAGCAGAGGAGAGACCTCTAGCTTTGGACATCCAGTCCTTGACTAATCTCTTGGTTAGGTTGGACCTTTCAGAGCCCCACCGAGTTCTTACACGTGTGTTTTCTCAGTCTTCATTATTGGTGGAGATCAAGGCTCGGCAGTTTGATGATCCAAGCTTGGCAGAGCTACGGGAGACAGTGGTATAGGGTGGTTCCAAGGAGGTTTCTGTTGGCGAGGATGGAGTTCTGAGACTTTAGGGTCGCTTATGTGTCCCTAATGTTGATGGCCTGAGGGAGAGGATCCTAGAGCAGGCTCACAATTCATGGTATTCTATTCATCCCGGTGCTACGAAGATGTATCGTGACTCGAAGCACCACTTATGGTGGCGGCGGATGAAGAATGACATAGTGGAGTATGTGGCTAGATGTCTGAATTGCCAGAAAGTTAAGTATGAGCACCAGAGGCCAGGAGGTCTACTTCAGCAGATGCCTATTCTTGAGTGAAAATGGGAGCGCATCAATATGGACTTCGTAGTTGGGTTGCCTCAGACTTCACGGAAGGTTGATGCGATTTGGGTCATTGTGGACCGGTTGACCAAGTCGGCGCATTTCATTCCAGTAGCTACTACTTATACTTCAAATAGGTTGGCCCAGATCTACATGCAGGAGATAGTTTGGTTTCACGATGTGCCTGTGTCCATTGTATCAGATCGAGGTCCTCAGTTCACCTCGCACTTCTGGAGAGCATTATAGAGTGATTTGGGCACCCGGGTAGAGCTCAGCACATCATTTCACCCTCAGACTGACGGGCAGTTGGAGCGGACGGTTCAGATATTGGAGGACATGCTCAGGGCATGTGTGATTGACTTTGGAGGTTAGTGGGACCAGTTTTTGCCCTTGGCCGAGTTTGCTTATAACAATAGTTATCAGTCCAGCATTGAGATGGCTCTATTTGAGGCCTTGTATGGTCGGCGATGTCGTTCTCCTATCAGGTGGTTTGAGCCTGGCGAGGCTAAGTTATATGGAACCGACCTGGTGAAGGATGCTTTGGAGAAGGTGAAGTTGATTCAGGAGAGGCTTCGCACAGCACAGTCCAGACAAAAGAGTTATGCGGATCAGAAAGTGCGTGATGTATCATTTATAGAGGGGGAGAAGGTTCTGTTGAAGGTCTCGCCGATGAAAGGTATTATGAGGTTCGGGAAGAAGGGAAAGCTGAGCCCAAGGTTTATAGGTCCATTCGAGGTGTTGAGGCGAGTTGGAGAGGTTGCTTATGATCTTGCTTTACCTCCCAGTTTATCAGGAGTTCATCCGGTCTTTCATGTATCCATGCTCCGGAGATACCACGCCGACTACTCTCACGTGGTAGATTTCAGCACCATTAAGCTAGATTAGAGGTTGGGCTACGACGAGGATCCAATTGCTATTATTGACAGGTAGGATTGCCAGTTGAGGTCCAAGAGGTTTTCCACTGTAAAGGTCTAGTGGAGGGGCCAACCAGTCGAGAAGGCGACTTGGGAGTCCGAGGAGGACATGCGGTGCAGATATCCAGACTTATTCAACACTCCATGTATGATTCTAGACCCATTCGAGGACGAACATTTGTTTAAGAGGTGGAGAATGTAACGACCCGACCAATCGTTTTGTGTTCTAGGACCTCGTGCCCCTAAATGAGACTTTATGTAGCTTCTTTTACTGATTTATGACTTGCGGGGACTGGTGGTTTGGGATTTTGAGGAGTTTGGAGTGGTATAGGAACACTTGGTTCCTTAAGGTTTGCCTTTAAGGCCAAGTTTGACTTCGGTCAAAAATTTTAGTTAACGACCTCGGAATCGAGATTCGAAGGTTCCGGTAGGTTCGTATGATGATTTCGGACTTAGGTATATGTTCGGAACGGGTTTTGGATGACCCGGGAGCGTTTCGACGCCAAATAGTGAAATAAGAGTTTCTTTAAGTTCAACTTGAGGTTTGGAACATATTTTTGTGTTTTTGAGGTCCAAACAGAATTTCGAGACCGAGAATAGTTCCGTTATGTCATTTATGACTTGCTCGCAAAATTTGGTGTCATTCCGAGTAGTATAGGTAGGTTCGGCGTAGTGAAAGCGAATTTAAGAACTCTAAATTCTTAAGTTTGATACAATAGGTTTTGGGGAGTGATTTTTAGATTTAGCGTTGTCTTGGACGTCCGAAAGCTCGAGCGAGTTCGTATAATGATTTAGGACTTAAATGGTGGGCCCGGATGCCATTTGGGCCTCGAGCGAGTAAAAACCCAATCTTAAATGACTACTAGTGCGACCGCACCTGCGGAGGGCTAGCGGCAGGTGCGAGACCGCTTCTGCGGTCCCAGCCTCGCAGGTGCGACCCCCAGGAGGTATTGCCCATTTCCGCAGGTGCGGACCACTTCTAGCAGAAGCAGAGCCGCAGGTGCGGAGTCCGCTTCGCAGGTGCGATGCCAGGCCCTCCTTCCCCTCCTGCGCATGTGCGATATTTTTATCGCAGATGCGAGACCACAGGTGCGTTCCTCGAGCCGCAAGTGCGAAAAACCTGTAGGCAGTGAGGTTTTTTTAAAATACGGGAATTCACCATTTTTGAACATTTAGTTTATCCTTGGGCGATTTTTAGAGCATGCAAAGGAGATAAATGACCTAGCTACTGTAAGGTGAGTAATTCCTACCCTAAACTTAGTTTAATGCTTGAATTCCTGGGTAGATTAACACATTTATTCGTAGAAATCATGGGTTAGGGTAAAACCTAGGTTTTTATGAAAATGAGAGATACCAAAGAATTAGTTATAAAATCATACAAAAATTACATAATGTTGATCCTTAGTCAATGGGTGAGTGTTTCCTTCGAATATTTCTGGAATCCGAGCATGTGGGCCCGGGGGTGTATTTTTGGGATTTTTCAATTTAGGTTGAAATAATCATTTAAATAGAGGAATTTCATGCTTTTGAGTATAGATTGATTTATTTATGCAATATTTGATTAGTTTCAAGTCCTCGGGAGGCGAATTTGGAGTTTCGGGTGCGTTCTTGACCCCGGAAGTAGACTTGACGCGAGGTAAGTCTCCTTTCTAACCTTTTAAGAGGGAATTGTCCCCATAGGTGAATTAAATGATTATGTGTTGTTGTTTGTGGGGTTTACGTACGTACGAGGTGACGAGAGTCCGTGTGTAGTGACTAATATTGTTATGTCCGGGTAGTTAGGCTCACACCATGCCTTGTGAATTTCCTTAAAATGAATTACATGCCTTGTGACTTCATTGTATGCAACTTTGTTTCAAGAAATCCTAGAATTTGGTGTTTTAAAGGAATTGTTATTTTGAAAGGAGTTAAATAAAGATGTTGTGTTTACATGCGACCGCTTCGCAATTTATATTCCGCGAGTGGAGTGATTCTTTCCCCTACTATCATGGGAGCGGGCCGTACGCCACGACAGGTTAATAGATGCATCCATGGTTCACGCCGTTCGACCCTTCGGCAGTGCACAAATAGTTTTATTATGTTGGCCCAGGCCGGTTCTCCTTATACCACTATGCGCATGCTATTTGCTTGATATTTTTATGACTGTTGAGCTGTGAAATATTCTAGAAAATGAACTGGAAACTTGTATATTGTTGCCTCACCACGTATTTAGATTTTGAGTACGATTCGATATTTATTGTTTTACTGCCATGCTTACATGTTGTCCTCTTTAAAAATATTACTAATTTACTTATTGGACCCTAGTAAGTGTCAAGTCGACCTCTCGTCACTACTTCTTCGAGATTAGACTGGATACTTACTGGGTACATATTAGTTTATGTACTCATGCTACACTCTGTACTTAATTTTACAGGATCTGAGGTAGGTGCATCTGGGTATCAGTCCGGAGCTCGTTCCAGATTCATATCCAACAGAGGCTTCACGGTGAGCTGCTTCTCCTGGTGATTTCCAGCAACACTTTGGAGCTATTCTTTTCGCCATTTCTGTCTTTACTTATTCAGACAGTAGGACATACTACTATTCTTTTGATATTATTCTACTAGATGCCTGTAGACTTGTGACACTAGTTCTTGGCACACACGTTAGTAGATATTACTTTGGGCTGTAAATATTAAATTATGACTTACATGGCTATTGTTGTTTAAGATTTTCCTAAGTTACCCATTTTTGCTTAAATGCCTTAAGTCCAAATCAAGTAAGTAGTGGAAATGTTTTTGGTAAATTAAATGAAACTCACTAGTAAATTGATGTTGGCTTGCCTGACCTAATTTAGGATTTGGGTCGTGACATATACAACCCTGCATCCTCAAAACACCGTCATCTCCAACTGTAACCTGCTTGTCACCACCGTGCCGAACTGTGTCCCTAAGAACCATCAAATGCGGGTCATCATCCTGTCGATCTCTGATTCGCACAAATAAAGAAGACCGAGCGACTGTACAAGCTAAAACACGGCTGGGCGAAATATCCAGCCTCACGAACTGATTAGCCAAAGTCTGAATGTCTGAAGCTAACGGTCTCTCACCGACTGGAATGAAGGCAAGGTTGCCCATACTCACTACCTTCCTACTCAAGGCATCGGCCACCACATTGGCCATCCCCGGATGATACAATATAGTGACTTCATAATCTTTCAATAACTCTAACCATCTCCTCTGACTACAATTAAGATCCTTTTGCTTGAACAAGTACTAGAGACTGCGATGATCCGTTAAAACCTCACATAGCACACCATAGAGATAGTGCCTCCAAATCTTCAATGCGTGCACAATGGCTGCCAACTCTAAGTCATGGACAGGATAATAATTCTCATGGACTTTCAACTGTCGAGAAGCATATGCAATCACCCTGACTTCCTACATCAATACCACTCCAAGCCCAACACGGGAGGCATCACAATATACCGTGAAAGATCCCGAACCTGATGGTAACACCAACACCGGTGCTGACGTCAACGTTGTCTTGAGCTTCTGAAAGCTCTCCTCGCACTCGTCTGACCATTTGAATGGGGAACCTTTCTGAGTCAATTTAGTCATTGGGCCTGCTATAGATGAGAACCCCTCCGCAAAACAATGACAGTAGCCCGCCAAACCCAAGAAGCTCCTGATTTCTGTGGTTGAAGTGGGTCTAGGACAGTTCTTGACTGCGTCTATCTTCTTAGGATCTACCTGAATACCCTATGCTGATACAATGTGACCCAAGAAAGCGACTGAATCCAACTAGAACTCGCACTTTGAGAATTTTGCATACAACTGACTATCCCTCAAAGTCTAGAGTGCTATCCGGAGGTGCTGCTCATGCTCCTCCCGACTGCGGGATTATATTAGAATATCATCAATGAACACAATTACGATGGAATCCAGATAAGGCTTTAAAACCTGATTCATCAAGTCCATAAATGTTTTTGGGGAGTTAGTCAAGCCAAAAGACATCACTAGAAATTCATAGTGCCCATACCTCGTCCGAAAGGCTATCTTAAGAATATCGGATTCACTAATCTTCAACTGATGGTAGCCCGATCTCAAATAAATTTTTGAAAACACCTTGGCACCCTGAAGCTGATCAAATAAATCATCAATCCTCGACAATGGACATTTATTCTTGATAGTAACTTTGTTCAATTGCCGGTAATCTATACACATTCTCATCGATCCATCATTCTTCTTCATGAACAAAACTGATGCACCCCAGGGCGAGACACTAGGTCTAATAAAACCCTTATCAAGCAAGTCTTGCAACTGTTCTTTCAATTCTTTCAGTTCTGGTGGGGCCATCCGGTATGGAGGAATAGATATGGGCTGAGTGCCCGGAGCCACATCAATGCAAAAATCAATATCCCTATCGGGCGGCATCCCCGGCAGATCTGCAGGAAACACCTCATGAAACTCACGAACAATAGGCATCGAATCTATAGAAGAAACCCCAGCATTAGAATCCCGAATATGAGACAAATAGGCCAAACACCCCTTCTCAACCATGCGACAAGCCTTGGCATAAAAAATCAACCTGCTTGGAGAATGACCAGGAGTCCCTTTCCACTCTAATCGAGGCAACCCCATCAAGGCTAATGTAAATTTCTTGGGGTGACAGTCCAAGATGGCATAATAAGGCGGTAGCGAATCCATGCCCAATATGACGTCGAAGTCAACCATATAAAGAAGCAGAAGGTCTACACTGGTTTTAAGATCCTCAATAACTACTACGCACGAACGATACATGCGATCTACGACAATAGCATCCCCCACGGGGCGTAGACACATAAACAAGGACACTCAAGGATTCGCGGGGCACAACCAAATACGAAGCGAAATAAGATGACACATAAGAGCAAGTAGACCCCGGATCAAACAAAACTGAAGCATCCCTATTGTAAACAGAAACGGTACCTGTGATAACAACATCAGAGGACTCCGCCTTAGGTCTGGCTGGAAATGCATAAAATCGGGCCTAGACCCCACCACCCTGAACCATGTCTCTGGGAGGATCTCTGATATGCGGACCTCCACCTCTAGCGGGCTGGCCTCCACCTCTATCGGGATGGCCTCCACCTCTAACAATCTGGCCCCCACCTCTAACAATCTGGCACCAACCTCTGGCTACCTGACCCCTACCCCTGCCCGGCAGGTAGTGCTACATCAGGTGCCGTAACTATAGCACGATAACTCTGATACTGAGGCTGATTACCCAAAAATATCGGACAAGCTCTCCGAATATGCCCATATTAACCACACTCAAAACATCCCTCCTAGTATAGAGGCTGACCGTGATGAGCCGGCTGACCACGATAAGAACTCTGCAGAGGAGGTGCTTTGATAGGAGCTGATGGTGCGCTATAGACTGGATGAGCAGAAGGAGGCATATAAGAACCACGACCACCTAAAGTACCATGAGATGACTGAAGTGCTAAATGAAATGTCCTGGAAGAATGGCCTCTGCTAAAAGTAACCCCGCCTCCAGATGAGGCACCGCTGAATCCACCGGAATGGAGAGGTCTCTTGTCTAACCCCTGACCTCCCAATCCGAGAACCATCTCAACTCTCTTGGCCACATTGGTTGCATCCATAAAGGAAATCTCGCTCCCTGTCTCCTTAACCATCTGCAACCTGATGGGCTGAGCAAGGCCCTCAATAAATCTCCTGACTCTCTCTCTCTCTCTCTCTCTCTCTCTCTCTCTCTCTCTCTCTCTCTCTGTGGGACACAAAAGAATAACATGTCGAGCCAAATCCACAAAGAGATTCTCATATTGGGTAATAGTCATGCTGCCTTGCTGAAGACGCCCAAAATGGCGACGACTCTCCTCTATAGTAGTGATAGGCAGTAACTTCTCCAAAAAGAGGTGTGAAAATTGATCCCAAGGCAGAGCAGGTGACCTAGCTAGTCTAGTCAACAAATAATCCCTCCACCATTTCTTGGCGGAACCAGTCATCTGAAAAACGACAAAGTCAACCCCATTAGTCTCCCAAATACCCATGTTCTGAAGAACCTCATGAAAGCTGTCAAGATATTCCTGAGGATCCTCTGAAGTAGCACCACTGAAATGAACAGGGAAAGCTTGATAAACCTGTCCAATCTCCACAAATGTGATGACCCAAAGGGTCATCTTATGGATTAAGACTCCATTCCAGGCTCATTAGCCTTAAAAAGACTAATTTTAATTACCTCGACTTGCTTGCGCAGTCTGGACGTGAATCCAGAAAGCTTTTATGTGAAAATACAACAAATAGAAATTCCTAGATTTAAAATTTGGTTTTAGTTGACTTTGGTCAACATTTTGAGTAAACGGACCCATATCTATCTTTCGATGATCCCGGGAGTTCCGCAGTAAAATAAGAGACTCAGGCGTATGCCCGGAGTTGATTTCCGAGGTCCCTAGCCTTAGAAAACATTTTTTGAAGAAAATTGTCCTGCTGGTTAATTCAAGAAATAAAGAAATAAATACTATGTGAAATTTATTATATCGGGCCCGTATTTTGGTTCCGGAGCCCAGAAAAAGTTTGTTATGTTATTTAAGTCCTGTCTGTGAAGTTTCATGAGAATCGGAGTTGATTGGATGTAATTCGGACACTTGGTTGAAAAGTTAGAAAAGTTAAGTGTTCTTGAGAAAATCATGAGTTTTGAGGTAAAATTCGTAGTTTTTGATGTTATGTTGATGATTTGATTGCACAAACAAGTCCTTGTGATATTTTTAGACTTGCGTGCATGTATAGTTTAGAGCCCTGAGGGCTTGGGTGAGTTTCGGATAGGTTTAGGCTATGTTGCGCCTGTTTTTGATGCCCCATCGTCGTTTCTTCAAGCATAAATGGTACCAAACTAAGAAAATGAGATCCAAATTTAGTTTTTATTGAACCATGAGATCCGTATCATAATGACGGATTCATAGGAAAAAGAATCATCGAATTTGGACATCGTATGAGGAAGTTATGCCAATTTTAGTGTCAGAGAAAAACTGCTGGTGCCAGATGTCGCAAATGCGAACTCCAGATCGCAAATGCGACATCTGCAGCCTATTAAATGAGATTTTAGACGGGATTTTTACCCATTTTAAAATTCTCTCAAACCCTAAACTTCCATAGGCGATTTTTCAAAGACCCAAACTTTTCCAAATCATTGGTAAGTGATCTTTAACTAATTCCTTTCATTCCTTAACAACTTTTAACAAGATTTCAACTTAGAATCTAGAGTTTTCATGGTAAAAATAGGAATTTTTGGGTAGAACTTAGGAAATTCAAATTTTGGAGAATTGGACCTCGAATTGAGGTCAGAATCCAAAACAAATTGCATATCCGGGCTCGGGGAAGAATGGGTAAACAGCTTTTGGTCCAAACCTCGAGTTTAGACCAAGCGGGTCCGGGGTCAATTTTTTGAATTTGAATAGGAAAACTTAGGAAAACCATTGTTTTTCAATAAAGATGATTCCTTTAGGCTATGATTGATAACATTGAACAAACTATGATTAGATTCGAGCGGATTAGAAGCAAATTCTAAATGAAAGGCAGTGCTAGAGTAGTGAAGTGCTTCTTAGATCGAGGTAAGTGCTTGGTTTACACCCTTGCAACCCACATACTAGGAAAGTAGTTCACACCCTTGAAGCAACAAGCACACTCATACATTGCACACCCTACACTTACTGGTACAACTCCATCATTCAATGAATTCCACTATCCGTAGAGTGCACTACAACCTGTATCGAAGA
>ML282457.1:32722-44625 GCA_005239495.1 Nicotiana undulata | reverse complement strand
TTTGTAGCATATGGCTCTATCAGTCTCCCCAGAATGGTGTCATGCACTTAGCGTGCTTGTGACTGGTATTCAGTAATTGGTAAGAGTGAGTAAATCCAGCTCTGTGTATATCTCCTTATGTGAATTTTGTGATGGGACCGGGTGGCACTTGGCCACGGGTATGTTATTCAGATCGGGTTGCACGCCGCAACAGTGTGATGATGAGTACCGTTTCCTATATTTATTTCCCTTATGCTAAACTTCCTGTATTCTGAGGAAAATTCATATTAGTTGTGTGAGCCAAGTAGTCCCTTCCTGAGTCATTTCGTTATGTATCATGTTTGAATTGTGGCCTATTAGCGTATTGTAGCATCGTGTGTGATGGTTGGTCGTATCTGGGGTGATTGGTTGTTTGAACAATTCATACTGGGTGAGACGAGATTATTGGAACAGGGGTCAGGTGCGATGGGACTATGTGAAGTGTATTACAGGTCAAATACCAGCATTTGGTTCATAACGAGACGATGATTTAAGTCAAGAGAAAGGATTTCAATGTATGGTTAACTCTGCAGTTGGTTAAGAATTTCTACGCATTTCCTCTGTTGTGGTGGTATCGTCAGCATTGTGGCAGGATGTATATATATCATAAGGTGCATTGGGAGCATCAGAATCGTAGAATTTTGGCTATTAAGGTTCAGGGAGCGTCATTGTGGTCAGATGACGGAGTATGCAGTGTATGGTGCCGACTCGGCAAAGGTACGCAGTTGGGTTCCGGTGCCTCGTGTGGTAGTTGGTATGGTGTTCATATATTAGAAACAGACATGGCAGAGGATTTCAAGAGTTGAGACTAAGTTCAGAGCTTATTGTATGAGTAAAGGAGAATATCTTCAGATTTGATTGAGCAAATGTGCTCAGCAGGGTTGTAGTAGCACGGGCAGGTGCACAAGGTGTTAAACAATGATTTCGCATAACTCGGGAGCAGTTCTTGGAACGTTCGACGATGAACGTCTATTTAAGTGAGGGAGAATGTAACGACCCGACCGGTCGTTTTGAGATCTAGCGCGCCGTTCAGCGGTTGGAAGTCATGAACAACTTCATTTCAGGTGTATTGACTTGTGCGTTTGGTCGTAGTTGAATTTCGGGAAGTTCGGAGTCAAATTGGAAAGAATATTTTCATTGCGGCAACCTTAAGTTAAAGAAAATGGATAAGATTGGAATTTTGAGTAAACGACCTTGGAACCGGGATCCGAAGGTTCCAGCAGGTTCGTATGATGATTTCGGACTTGGGCGTATGTCCGGATCGGGATTTGGATGACCCGGGAGTGTTCGGCGTATATTATGGAAGATAGCATTTTGGAAGGATTTCATAAATTTGGGCTGTAAGGCATCTCAGTGTTATAGTTGTCCGTTTGGGATTCCGAGTCTGGGAATAGCTTCGTATGGTGATTCTGGAGTTGGGAGCGCGATCGTAAGTGAATTTGGATGTCCGTAGGGTATTTTGAAGCTATTTGGCTAAAGATAGAAATTTGAAGGTTTTTGAGAAATCTGACCGGAAGTAGAAATTTTGATATCGGGGTCAGAATGTGATTCCGAAAGTTGGAGCAGGTCTGTAATGTCGAATATGACTTGGGTGCAAAGTTTGAGGTCAATCGGACATGATTTGACAGGTTTCGGCATCGGATGCGAAAGTTTGTAATTTCAAAGTTCATAAAGTTGAATTTTAGTGTGATTCATGATTTCGACGTTGTTTGATGTGATTTGGGGCCTCGAGCGAGTTCGTATCATGTTTTGGGACATGTTGGTATAATTGGTTAAAGTCCCAAGGGCCTCGGGTGGATTTCGGAAGGTTAACGGAATGAATTTCGGACAAAAAAAAAAGTGCTGGTTCTGCAGATTTGGACAGCAAATAGTGCATCATGGATCTGACTTTGGAGGCATATATATCCAAATCTATAAAGAATCTGAAAACTTTCAAACTATAAAAGTTGTAGCCCTTTCATTCTAGTTTCCAGAATTATAAAGAATTTGCCATTTGGATATTTGTACATAAAGTTATGATTGATTAAATGAAGGCCGGTAAAGCTGTTTTTGCATTTTCCCCAGAAATTTCTGATGCGAGGAGCCGACTTTGGAAGCTTATATCTCGAAATATATAAGGAATCTGAAAACTTTCAAAACATGAAAGTTGTATCCCTTGCAATCTAATTTTCCGAATATTAAACCATTAATCATTTGGACATTTGTACTGAAAGTTATGATTGATTGAACAGGGGCTGGTAAAGCTGTTTCTTGTGGACCTTTAGTGACGCAAATGGACTTTTAGTGACGGCTGGGCAGAAACTTAAGGACCAAAAGTGCTCATTTCCTTCATTTCGTTTTGGATTTTTGGAGCACGGTTCTTGGGCGATTTTCACGGAAAAACATTGGGGTAAGTGTTCTTTATCCTATATTGATTATATTTCATGATTTCATACTCATCCACATCATGAATCCATGAATTTATTAAAGGAAAATTTATTTTTTTTGCAAATCTTCCAAAAACAAAAATTTAAGATTCGAAAGCCAATCTGATGTCGGAATTCGATAATTTTTGCATGGTTGAACTTGAATCGGAATGGGTTATCGGATTTTGTGAGTTTCGTCAGTTTCCGGGCACGTGGGCCCGAAGGAATTTTGGCCATTTCACTAAGCGGAGTTGGGAAATTTTATAATCTGAATTTTTAGCAAACAATTGAGTATATTTTTATTGGTTTATCATCATTTGAGTAGTTTTAGAGCATTGTGCATCGATTGGAGTCGTCGGGAAGGCTTGGTTGTTTATGGGATTTCGGAGCGAGGTAAGTCTCCCTTCTAACCTTGTGAGGAGGAATTGTCCCCCTAGGTGAATTAAATGAATACATGATATTATTTGTGGGGATACGTACGTACGAGGTGACGGGAGTCTGTGCGTAGCTACTGTTATGCCATGTCCGGGTAGTCTAGGACCCCCCAGCATGCCTTACGTATTGTTCATGTGATTCTATCCTAACATTTGACCGATAATGATATTAAATTGGTAATCTATTTCCCTAAAAGAGGTTAGAATATACCCTACTAAATTATTTGGAAAGAGGATTGAATTCCTCGTGGATTATTGTGATTCTGTCAAGGTTATTTTACTGAATATTGTTAAACTTGGCAAATAAATTTCCAGGAAATATTCTAAATACTATCTTCATGTTTAATTAAAGAAAATTTTATCACATGAGAAAATGCCTTCTTCGATAAAAATATGGATTCCTTTATGTGAATACGTGTACGTATGAGCACCTGAGTCACAGGTATGATTCGCGAGCAGGCTAGCCGTATTATTATTATTATGTTGACCGCGTCGCATGATTGATTCGCGAGCGGGAAAAAATAGATGCATCTATGGTTCGGGTCGTTCGACCCTTCGCCAGTGCACATTTTATTATTGTTTGGTCACGGCATATTTGTTGCGCATGATAAATGCTGCGTATTTTCTTGTGATTCATACTTGTTTATTGGCCTGAGTATATTTTGAGTTGCCAGTTTAAAAGAAGGAGAATTTCTGTGAATTTTTTTTTGGATCAAATTGATATTTATTGATGTTTCTAATCTCAGATTATTTGATTAATTGATTATGATTCTCATGTTTAGCTTCACACTTAGATTATGCTAGACTGGCCTATAGCAAGTGTCAAATTCGACCACTCGTCACTACCTCTCTGAGGTTCGGCGGGATACTTACTGGGAACACGTTATTTTCGTACTCATACTACACTTCTGTGCATTTTGTTGCACAGGTGCCCTCTTGGGATGTGATTGACATGGAGACTTTGACGTGTTGCATTATCCGGTGGCGTTTCGCAACTGACAGAGTTTCCCTCTATGTATTGTATTTTTATTTTAAAATTTCTTGTCCAATTTGTATTTCGGACAAGTTTTGTAGTATTTGTATAAAATTCTTATAAGTTGCTCATGTACTTGTGTCACCGGGTTCTGGGGATGTGTTGAGATTATTTTATTGAATAAAATTTATTCTCCGGCATACTTAATTTACAAGAATTTATTAAATAAACTATGAAATGCAAGAAAAGGGTACGATTTCGAAAGTGTTAAGCAGGAAAAGTATATCAACAAATTAGGGGTTGGCTTGCTTGACAACGGTGTCCGGCGCCATCACGACCTATGAATTTTGGGGCGTGACACAAACAATTCAGATATAAAATAAATTATAATATATAAGATAATTAATTTTACCGTAGGCAACACAGTTGACATTTGTTCAACCGATGTCTGAGTCGATTCATAGTTTAAAACATTATCCCCGCAAAAATGTATGTCATCAATTCCTTTATTCTCGTGTAATTTTATGACCGATTAACTCCCTTCCAACATTATTGAAGTTGCTTTAAACTTGATCGAATCAAACTGCATTTATGTGACCATTCTCTTTTTGAAAATAATTCTAAAAGTATTCGACTCCAAACTACATACATCATACATCTTGATTCTCAAAACTGAAATGTTAATTCAGCAAGAGATATAGATTTATGTTTAAATGAGTTGAAAGTATCAATTTGCCCACACTATCTTTATACCCTCCCCCTCCCCTCCCCCCACTTTCCTTCTAAATTATTCCCTCTACTATAAAATTTTATATAATTATTTCGTTTATATGAAAGTTTGACTTTAAATTTTCGTTTAAATTAACTATAACAGATTTTACATTATATTTAAAATCTTATCATTATATATACATCTACTACTGAAATTATTTAATTACATATTTTTTTTCTTTTTTTGATTCCTTATTCATGTTATTCTATTACCCATAACTTAGAGTTGTTCATATTATTGTCCACGACTCCTATTAATAGGTGAATTTAATTTTTCTTTTTCTTGTCATAAAAATTATATTCACTATTTTTAATGTACTGCTCAAAGTAATATTTAAATTTATCAATTATTATCTTTATTTATATTTTAGCTGAATGGAGTACTACATACTCGTAGTATGTATTGATAATACCTCCATATTTATCTTTATAATGAGTTAGGATATGAGTATTGTTTTTATCTTTCAATTTATTTATTTTTTTGTGTTCAAAATCTTATTAATTAATATAGGGCAGTTAGTTCTATCATTATAAGACTATTGTTCTTTTTTTTCATTCAAATTCAAAATAATCTTATTTACTATATTTTCATTTACATAAAATAATTTATCGTTTAATTTTAAATTAATTAAATATTATTATCAATATTATCCGAAATTATCAATTAACTTTTTAGTAGCGTGTCACTGTCCACTTAGCTTAGCCATAATGCAAACTATTCCTTTAATATGTATAATATATATAAATATAGATATAGATCGATTTGAACATTGAGTTAACTAATTGGTGAAGAAAATGCTCTATCACCAAAGCAAATTTTCTTTTATTAATCATCGTACAAGTTGATGTTTCAATTTATATTTTCTCTCTTCTATTATCACTACTAATATAATATAAATCTTAATTTCATATTTGTTATACTTAAATTTATTGAATTAACGTCTTAGGGCACACAGAGAAGTGAACACTATTGATCACCTAAGGTAGTTACAAAAGTTAAGTTTTGATCCAGCAATTCGGTAATTATGATTATAGTTTCGAACTTGGATTTTTTAGTCTTATTTCTAGTAAAAAACACGTTTTTATTTTTTTCTGTTATTTTATTGTGAAGTCAAATTTCAAAAAAACTCGTTCTCATTATTTAGAACAATTCGCCTCACTCATTGACCCTGTCGTTTGAATTAAAATATTTATGTGTTGATTAGCTTTCCAATTAATAAATCAATCAAGTCAAATAACTTTCTTACCAGTCAGATTCAAAAGAATCTTATTTTGTATCTTTTTATTTAAATAAAAGAAATATCCTATCTTTCAATTTAAATTAAATACTATAACAAATATTGTCCTAAATTGCCAAGTGGCTTTATATTAGCTTGTCACTTGGCTTAACCATTATGCAAACTTTCTTGCTTTAATATATATATACTAGTCTCACAATACGCGCGTTGTGCGTGTACAATATCTCAATGGATAAAATAATTCTAAAAAGTTGTACAAATATTATATTAAAATATTGTGTCTAAGCTATAAAATAAAAATTTATATTCCTGAAAATGATAAATGTTCATCCTATGTACTTAACTCGATAAAAGAAAAAACTGTTCCATAGAAGTTCTCAATAATTCGTTAATATAATTAGTTAAAAAGTTATTCTAATTTTTAATTTTATCACTTAATTTCAAAAATAATAATTCTTCCTTCGCAATTTCAGCAGATAACCCTTGACGATTAAGTGATTGATTATTTTAAGTTTTTAAAATCCTAATCAAAGAAGTTTACTTAATATCAAATTAAGTGGATGAATGCATTAACCAACAAGGAAACTAAACCTTAGTGTTCATGGAGAGCAAATTTAAAAAATTGAGTATTTAAGTTTACTTCCTGTTCTCTTATTCTTTTTTTCCTTTTGAACCTACGACAATTTTGACTTTCCTTAATAGGGATATTAACTAATTTATTTTTCCTTTTTAAACCAACGGCACTTGCTGCTTGGTAGGGATATAGTTATTGAACGAGTTTCCACTTATTCTCTTTTCTTTTTCTTTTTCTGTCATATGGCTATTTTTTTATTTTATTTTTTGTAAGAATTAAACTGTATTAGTATTTACAATTTTATCCAACCAAAAAATGTACTTATGAATTTCACTATGAGAGACAAAAAGATATAATATAAAAATAAACATAGATATATATAGATTCTAGAACTTAAAAAAAATGAGTAGAAATATAATTGAGAAGGAATACCTTCGGATTATGTAAGTCCGTGACCTACATATTTTAGATTTTGTATGACTTTTTTGGACTTTAATTTTCGCTCTATAATATTGTATGCCAAGATATTATTTTGTTAAGGAATATAATTGTATTCCTAATATTGAAAAATAAAAGTATACGATGATATCTTAATTGACTTCTAAGTCTTAATATGAAGATTCGTAAATATAGTTTTAGATAACATACTTTAAATAAGGAAAGAATATTTATAAAATAAAATTTTAATTGATTTTAAAGTGTTAAATTGGAGGACCTTTTTTTACATAGTTCAAATACGGAAGAATTTAGTAGTCACGTTTTTAGTTGTTTTGAATGTCCTAAATATTAGGAAAAGATTATTAAATGACTATTTTATCCGGTGTAAATTCTATTTTTAAAGAATAAAAAGGGCAAATAACATTTAGCTAAGGACCTTCGTGCTTTTAATATAATAGTATATATATTTCTTTTTGCCCTTTGGTAAAACTTTATGAGGAGACTTTGTTGATGGAACGATAATGCTCATTTTACAAAAAATAAGTGAACTTTAAGAAAAGGAAACAAAACGTAAATAGGTGAAAACCTGCTAGATATTCGACGACTAAATTTAACAAAAAGAATGTGCAAAACGTGGGATGTGTAAAGTACTGATCAAGGATCCGTCACAAATTTGGATCCCCACATTGTAATTTTTTATTAGCATTGACGCGCATTCCTTGCCTGCTTTTTTAATCAATCATGTGAACAAGAAAAAGAAATTTTTAATCGTTTCGACGTCGTCTTGACTTTTTTTTCTTTTTTTTTGGGTTTAGGGTAAAAAAGAGGTAATCCACCTCTGACCCATTTTAAAGCAAAAATGTGAATCACGTCAAATGTTTGAGACACCCTCATTCAAATTTTATAATATGTTTTAAAACTTATACTCCCTCCATTTCAATCTATGTGGCGAAGTTTAATTTCACACGAACCTCAAGAAAGAAAAAGAATATTGTCTTAAATTTCTCATGTCATTTTTATTATAAAAGCATGTCATTATACATAGTTGAAAATTTTAAAATTAAATTATTTTTAAATATATAAAAATATCATTCTTTTTGAAATTTGAAAAAAAAATAGCATCAAAGAAAATGAACCCAGATGAAATATAGTAATTAAAGATGAGAAAATGACCCTCTATAGCCCCTCAAAATTTTAATAGCCCATGTTTTTCCCATTGGCCTGTAATGTCCCTCCGCCCCAAACATATTACATCTAATAACCCGAAATGTCTATTTTGTATATTTTTTGAATACTGGCAATCTATTTTGTATAGTGAAAGTCGATTTAGTACATTTTTTGACAGTTATTGTATATAAATTGCAGAGTGACAGTCTATTATTTTTTATATTAATTATATAGTAACAGTCTATTTAGTATATCTTTTATATAGCGCCGGCCTATTCTGTTAATCAAAATAGTAGGATAAGTGTTGGACTCATAGAAGTAAATGTGCAAATCATGCTAAAAGGAATATCTTTTTTTACCCTAAATTTCGGATAACAATTAAACTTGTATTGTGGTTTTAAGGATATGTGATTTCATCCAATACAAATTAATAAATGAGAAGATAAATGAACGAATTAAACTATAAAATAAATCAAACCAGTATATAATCTGAACCTCGACCTCGAATTAGTGTATTCTCGAGGTGATAGTAGCACTAGAACGATAAAGATAGAGTAGTTATGATGAACAATAAGTAGAGCAATGAGCAAGAAAGAAACGATTGTATAGCTTTTTCTCAGTGAATTATGATAGTTAAAATGCATGAAATTCCTCTTTATATAGTAGAGGAATCCTGATTAAGGTATAGTTTTAATTACAATAGGAAATCGTATAAACAGCCGATTAACTGCTATAGATTTGATCTCCGAGATTCACGCCAAGATCCTCGATCAATCACGGATATCTCGCTCTTTTCGTTACAAAGATGTCTCGATATTATTCGAAGTCTATATCTTCTGGCCTCGATTGATATATACCTCGATCTGGGGAGAGGCTTCGATTTCGGACTCAA
Organism: Nicotiana undulata; assembly: GCA_005239495.1. Lineage (NCBI taxonomy): Eukaryota > Viridiplantae > Streptophyta > Magnoliopsida > Solanales > Solanaceae > Nicotiana > Nicotiana undulata. Next base: position 35,715 of record ML282457.1, on the reverse strand, counting down.
CGTCTCAGCTCTTCGATGCAACGTCCCAATCTCGATCAAAACGTGAAATCGGGTAGCCCCAATTTCTACCGTACGCAGATAGTCCCCTCATTTCTTAGAATATAGTGATAAGAAACGATTTGAGCCTTGATTTTTCTACGACCTTGGTAGACAGTGATGTCATCCTCGTGACGTAAGCGATGAAAGTGACTGAAACGTCCCGTCGGTACAGTTCCCCAAACCATTAATGTGTGTCAGTGGGCGGTCGACCCCTATTGCCGCAGAACCGTCACCGTAAATCTATAAATATGGCTTCTTTTGTTGAATCAAACCTTTACTTTCATATTCATCTGAGTCTTCAACTCTTTTAACCTCCTGTCCTTCATCATTCTTTAGGCCATCTCCGCTAGTTACAAACCACCAGAACTCAAAACTTTCCTCTTTCTTCTACTCGTACAATGGCAAAAAAGTCCAAAACCGTTCCACAAAAGGAAAAAGCCTCCCCTTCTTATTCACATCCGGCCGGTGATAAAACGCCAGGAAACCGCTCCCTAGTGAGTATGTTCCTGGCCCGTGTGTTCTAAAGTCCAACTTAAAAATTGAGAACCCTCCATCGGTACCTGGCCGATGTGAGCACGTATCGAGATATGTCTGCTCGATAATAGTGGGATATACCGAGGACGTTAAAAGGGACTACAACTGGGGGGCACAAAGTTATACAAATCCCTTCTCCTGAAAAAAGCATTACCACCGACGTGGAAGGGTTTCTAAGTGTTTACACTTACCCTTTCACGCTAGGTCCTCTCGATCCAGTTATCATTGATTTCTGTAAGAGGTACCAAGTGACCCTCGGCCAAGTTCACCCTTCTTTATGGCGCATCATGATCATGCTCTGATATTTTTCCAGCAAAGTCGAGGGGCTGTTGTTCACCCTCGACCAACTCATCAGGTTATACCTCCCCCGAATCTTTCGAGGGTTGATCAAACTGCAACATCGAGCGACCAAGACGTTGTTCCCGAGTATCGACGAGGACAAGGATCGGGGGTGGACGAGTCGGTTTGTTAAGGTAAGGACATGTGACCTCATCCCGAAGGAAAAAATGCCATTCCCCGAGAGATGGAACCCGGAACGTAAGTAACACTTTACTCGTTAGTTTCCATGTTTATATTCTTTGGCTTCTTTTAATATCCTCCTTTGTTGTGCAGTGGATGCATGGATGCCTCGAGTGGTTCCTGGCCTCGAGGACTGGGTTCATAAGTTGGCCTCGACTTCCTCTTATGTTGAGGCTGTTGGCGCGACTTGGCCAAAGGCAAATGGAAGGCAAAGAATCATGGTGAGTTTCTCTCCCTTATTTCCGAGGTGTTGGTCACATTTCTTTTTCTTACTCAATTTCTTTTTGTGCAGGCCTGAACAAAGACGCGGTCTTGATTCTTCCGAGCAGAGAGGAAGAGGCTAAGTCCGATTCTGAAGCCGGGGAAAGATAACAAGAAGAAAGGGTCTCGGAGTCCGAGGACCCTAAACCCAAAAAGGCTCCAGCTCGAAGACGCAGGGGGAATGTTATCCCTCTGATTGTAGAGTCGGTCCAACAGCTGAGAGAAGAAGAAGAGGAAGACGAGGGCGATGACTCGCTGCTGGTGATTCGAGCAAGGAAGCCCGCCAAAGCCACCAAACCTTCAAAGCCGAAGGCAGTTGTCGAGACCCGGTCTCGTGATGAGGAGGTTCCAAAGAAAGATTCAGGGAAAGCCCCCGAATCACCCGAGGTCGAGATCATCACTCGCCCAAAAAACATACCAGTGGGGGCTAGTTCTGAAACCCCCATAGCTGAACAGAGTGTCCCCAGCGACTCGCTCGGGACAATGACGACATGTCACTCACTTTCTCTATCCTAGGAGACCATAAGGGAAGCTCGTGCTATAAGGACCCCCCGACATAGGCGGGGTCCCTAGTGAAAAGGATCCATTTCGGGATTATTTTACCGGGGTCGATGATGCCTCTGACCTCAACGATGTGTCTACCCTCTTTGAAGAAGCCCAACACCTTCTATCTCGAGTTAGTGTTAATTATTGTTTTTGTAATTTTCTTTTACAATTCCTTCCGTTTGTCTAACTTCTATTTTTTCTCATATAGGCTTTCTCGAAGTCTCGGGCCGACCTGAACCAATGTGAGGCCGATCTCCAGAAACTTTCGGAGGAGAGAAATGCTCTTAAGCTCCTCTGTGGGAAGAAGGATGAAGAGCTCAGAGACCTCCGAGCTGACTTGGCCAAGGCCCGTAAGGAGGAAACCGAGTTGAACGAGCAGGTAACTATTTTTTTGAAACAATATGGGCTCAATCTCAGGGTGGAAGCTAACGTTTTGATGTCTCAGTTACAAAACAAAATTGAAAAGATCAAGCTGTTCCGGGGGGAGGTCGATTAAGTTAAAGCTGACTGCCACAGGTGGAAAGAGGGCATGGGCCGCTTGCTGCGGAGAAAGAGGTTTCCTTGACTTAATTGTCATCGGCCGATGTCCAACTTCAGAGTGCTAGGGAGAAGTGCTCAGTCCAGGCCAAGTGGATCGAGGAACTCGAGGCCGAACTCGTTAAGGCCCAAACTGAGGCCGAAAAGGCAAAGGCTCAGGCTGATAAGTCAGTAGCTATATACTTGGCTGATGCCGAGGCTACTCAAGCTCAGCTAAGGGAGGCCAGCGATCGATCCTTATGGAATACTGAGCTGGCAAAGTGCCAATCTCGAAGGGAGACCCTCGAGGAGATTCATGCCCGGGGCTTCGATCTTTCCGAAGAGATAGCTCAGGCAAAGATGCATGAAGCTGATGCCAGGCAATTGGCCTCTTCCAATGATGGCGATGACGATGACGATGAGGGCAGCAAGAGTGGATCTGATAACGGAGAGGGGCCCGAAGAGGAAGCTTCCCCCGAGGAAGGAGTCACTCCCAAGCATAGCTAGAGCCCTTGTAAATTTTTTCTTTCTTTGGTGTAGGCTTGTTGGTCCTTTGTAAATATTCTTGTTCATAAATA
>ML282457.1:0-32488 GCA_005239495.1 Nicotiana undulata | reverse complement strand
AGAAATATATATATATATATATATATATATATATATATATATATATATTTCCCTTTTGAATTTTGGCTCAATTTTTGCCTTGTAAAATCTTAGCATGCTTTATGCCTTGAATTATATATTTAAGACTCCGGTTTTGGGAAATTTGCCCGAAGTCACAATAATACTGCTTTCATAGTCGAATTCGAAGCAATAGAACCCTTAGGTTTGTATCGAGTGAGAATGGATTCTCGAACCGTAATCGAGTGAGTTTTTACTCGAACTCGAAGTAGTGGGACCCTTAGGTTCGAATTGAATGAGAACACATTCTCGAACTCTAGAATGTAATGACCCTTAGGCTATTTGTATCGGGCCGATATGGCCTTAGAAGAATTGCTTCTCCTTTTTTGGCTTAAAGACTTCAAAAAATTTTGTTATGCCTTAGCATGAATTTTCTACCCATTGGTTTTTTTAGGGTTTTAATATTGATCGAAACCCCTTTACTTTTTATACCTTAGCACAATTTGTATTTAAATAATTCGATATTTCTTAAGGCTTTTCGGGGGATGATATTATCGAAGCCCTTTGATTATTTTGCCGAGGGTAGCCTTTTTAACCGATTTTCAAAGAATACGAAGGCCTTTTTACTGCGGGATTCGGACGTCTCTGAGCCGCGTTAGTTTGGTCGTAGCCGTTGGGTATGCCTTTTGGGATTATTTTCCCGATAACACTTTGAACTTGTTCAAAGTGTTAGTCCCCGAGAATGGTGGCCTTTGCCTATAAATCGACGGTTACCTCTTTGAGGTCTTATGATTTCGAAGTTAGATAGTTCGAACATGTTGATTTTTGAATGCAGTCCCCGAGTATGGGGTTGATCGCTCGAGGTGTAGTTGTACTTGGCCCTTGAACCAATTTTCACAAGAAATTGTAAGTATGGAGCTTGTAAAGTAGAAATTTTCATTAAGGCAAAAGATATTTGGTAAGGAAAAGTACTTTTTTGAATAGTTCATACATGCGTACATGTATTTCTATTAGGACTCGACTAATCTATATGGACATGGTTCATTCGACCGTTTGGCCCGTTACAAAGTTTTCCTATCGAGACCCCTTTGACACGAAGTATTTTCCTTGAAAATATAACATCTGAGGGTGATCTCCCCCAGTATTCGAGGTTGATTGTAAAGAGACCTCAAATACTCTATGTTAGCACGAACGATGGTTTCCTCATTAAAAACCTTGTCGGAAAAACCCATTTGGGATAAAAAAACCGGTCGAAGGGAAAAAGAGTGCAACCAAGTCCCCGATTCTGAAGTTGTGAAGGTTGGTCCTCCAATTGTAATACCTTTCGATGCGTTATTTTTGCGCGACCATTCGAACGAGGACTACTTCTAGTTTCTCATCTAATAGTTCGAGGCTAGTATTCGTAGTCTTGTGGTTCGATTCTTCCATTATGTATAGAAATCTGGTGCTGGGTTCCCCGACTTCGACCGGGATCAAAGCTTCGGAGCCATATACTAAGGAGAACGGTGTTGCCCCTGTACTGGACTTTGATGTTGTTCGATAGGCCCAAAGGACTTCGGGTAGGATTTCTCTCCATTTCCCCTTGGCATCGTTCAATCTCTTCTTTAGATTCTGAATTATGGTCTTGTTTGTCGATTCGGCTTGCCCGGTTCCTCTTGGATGATATGGTGTTGATAAGATTCTTTTTATTTTGTGGTCTTCGAGAAATTTTGTTACCTTTTTTCTGATGAATTTCTTTCCACTGTCGCATACAATATCGGCAGGTATCCCAAATCGGCATATGATGTGATCCCAGATGAAGTCTATCACTTCTTTTTCTCTGATTTTCTCGAAGGCCTGTGCTTCAAACCATTTAGAGAAATAGTCAGTCATAAACAAAATGAATTTAGCTTTACCTGGGGCCGATGGCAGAGGGCCGACGATATCCATCCCCCATTTCATAAATGGCCATGGGGATAGGACCGAATGAAGTTGTTCTCCGGGCTGGAGGATCATTGGTCACCTATGACACTTATCACATTTTTGAACGAATTCTTTAGTGTCCTTCTCCATACTAGCCCAATAGTACCCTGCTCTGATGATTTTGTGAACTAGTGATTTGGCACCGGAGTGGTTCCCACAAGTACCTTCGTGAACTTCTCATAGGACATAATCGGTGTCCCCTGGTCCCAAGAATACTGCTAACGGTCCGTCGAACGTCCTCCTGTACAATGTTCCATCCTCAGCTAATGTGAATCGAGCAACTTTTGTTCGTAGAGCCCTTGATTCCTTAGGGTCCGATGGGAGCTTTCCGTTTTTCAAATACTCAATATATTTATTCCTCCAATCCAGGTTAGGCTATCGGAATTTATCTCAGCGTGACCCTATTCGATTACTGACTTTGAGAGTTGAACGACAGTCCCCGAGATGATTTTTTCGTCCTTGACTGATGATCCCAGATTCGCCAGGGCATCGACTTCACTATTTTGTTCGAGGTACATGTTGCGAGGTCCACTTATTAAAACGATGTAATTTCACATGCAACTTATTCAAATACCATTGCATTTTATCCTCTCGAACCTTGAAGGTTCTATTTACTTAGTTTACTACCGGCAAGAAGTCGCATTTGGCTTCGATAACTTCCGTTCCCAAGTTTTTAGATAGTTCGAGACCTGCAATTATGACCTTGTACTCGGCCTCATTGTTAGTCAACTTAGAAGTTTTGATAGATTGCCTAATAGTGCTTCCCATAGGTCGCTTCAAAATGATTCCTAGCCCGTACCCTTTCACATTCGAAGCACCATCTGCAAAAAGAGTCCACACCTCCGATGATGTACCCATTTTAACAAAAGTTCCCTTTTGACTTCGCCTACGAGGGTTTGCATGAAGTCGTCCACGAAGTCTTCTAAAATTTGAGACTTGATGGTTGTTCGGGGTTGATATTCGATATTGTACCCACTGAGTTCGACGGCCCATTTAGCCAATCGGCTCGACAGTTCAGGCTTATGTAAAACATTACAAAGTGGGTAAGTGGTTAATACACATATTGGGTGATATTGAAAATATGGTTTTAGCTTCCTAGAGGCGCTTATTAAAGCAAGTGCCAATTTTTCTAAGTGTGGATATCTAGTTTCAGCTTCTTCTAAAGTTCAACTTACGTAATAAATAGGAAATTGCGTACCTTGCTCTTCCCAAACTAGGACACCACTTAGCGCGATTTGCGAGACTGCAAAGTATTAGTAGAGCTTTTCATCTGCCTTGGAGTATGAAGCAATGGTGGGCTCGAGAGGCATCATTTTAATTCTTCTAACGCCTGTTGGCATTCCGAGGTCCAAGCGAAATCGTTCTTCTTTTTGAGTAGTGAGAAGAACCTATGGCTCTAATCTGACGATCTCAAGATGAAGACCTAAGGCAGCTATCCGCCTTGTAAGCCTTTGTACGGCTTTAACGCTGTCCACGATAGTGATGTCTTCGATAGCCTTGATTTTATCGGGGTTGATCTTGATCCCCCGATTTGACACCATGAAGCCGAGGAACTTTCCCGAACCGAACTCGAAACCACATTTCTTGGGGTTGAGCTTCATGTTGTATTTTTTCAGTATCTTGAATGTTTCCTGCAAATGTGTCAAATGGTCCTTTGCGTAGAGACTTAACTAGCATATCATCGATATATACTTCCATTGACTTACCTATTTGTTCGTCGAACATTTTATTTACTAGGTGTTGGTAGGTTGAAACTGCATTTTTTAGCCCAAAAGGCATTACGTTATAGTAATATGTTCCATACTTAGTGATGAATGAAGTCTTTTCTTGGTTTTTCGGGTTCATTTGGATTTGATTGTACCCGGAATAGGCGTCAAGAAAACTAAGGATCTCGTGGCCGTCCATGGCGTCGATCATACGATCGATGTTAGGCTGAGGAAAAGAATATTTGGGGCATGCCTTGTTAATCCTTATATTCTACACACATCCTAACTTTGTTCCCGTTTTTAGGGACTACGACTACATTGGCTAACCATTCGGGATATTTTACTTCCCGAATAGATCCTATATCGAGAAGTTTAGTTACCTTATCCTTGATGAATGCGTGTTTTACCTCAGATCATTCTCTTTTGTTTCACCGGCCTGAACTTCGAGTCCAGACTCAATCAATGTGTTGTTATCTCTGGTGAGATCCCTGTCATGTCTAAGTGGGACCAAGCAAAACATCCATGTTATCAATAAGAAATTTAATGAGTTTTTTCTTGAGTTCGGGGGTTAACCCTGTTCCCAGGTATACCTTTCGCTCTGGAAGGTACTCGATCAATATAACCTGTTCCAGATCTTCGACTATTGATTTGGTGGCGTCAGAATCTTGGGAACAATGAAGGTTCAAGGGGTCCAATAATCTTTGTCTTCTTCTTCCTCTATTTCCTGGTTCTCCGATTCAGTCGAGGCTGGTGGCTGTGATTGCTATTTGGATTCCTGCTTTCCTTTGACGTCCGATCCTTTCGATGTTGACAGTGCCGATATCGGTATTACCTCATCGACCGTGAATATTTCCTTTGCAACATACTACTCCCCATATACTCTTTTCACCCCGTCCGGTGTAGGGAATTTCATCATTTGGTGGAGAGTCGAAGGGACTGCCCTCATATTGTGAATCCAGGGCCTCCCGAGTAGGGTGTTATACCTCATGTCGCCCTCGATTACGTGGAAGGTTTTTGAATAGTTCCAGCCACGTTTACTGGTAGAAAGATCTCTTTTTTAGTTGTTTCGCTGGCCATGTTAAAACTGTTCAGGACCGAGTTGCGGGCACGATTTGGTCCTTTAGGCCGAGCTACTCTACGACCCTCAATCGGATGATATTTGCCGAGCTACCTGGATCCACTAAAACATGCTTAACTTGAACTTTATTTAATAAGATAGAAATTACCAGAGCGTCGTTGTGAGGTTGAGAAATTCCTTTTGTTTCCTCATCGTTGAATGACACAGTGCCTTCTGGCACATAATCTCAGGTCCGTTTTTCCCTCGTAATTGATACCTTAGTGCATTTGGATACAAGCCCTTGTGGAATATCGACCCCGCCGACGATCATATGGATTATATATTGCGGCTCTTCTTGTTCATTTTTCCTATTGTTGTCCCTTTCTCTGAAATTATTTTTGGCTCGATCAATCAAGAAATCTCGAAGGTGACCCTCGTTGAATAGACGAGCTACCTCCTCTCTTAGTTGCTTACAATCCTCAGTTTTGTGGCCATGTATGCCGTGATACTTACACATCAGATTGGGGTTTCTTTGGGAAGGATCGGTCTGTATGGCCCTTAACCATCTGGTATCTTTGATTCTTCTGATTGCCGATACAATACTTGATGCGTTGACATTAAAATTATATTCTGACAATCATGGTGCCTTTGTGGGGTCGTCATGCTTATCAAAACCACTTTTGCTCATAAGTACCCGAGAACTCTGTCCTCGATCACTTCTTCGATCATTTCGGGCAGTATTGCGTCCAGGGTTGCCATTCCTGCGATCTGCGATGTATGGTTGATATCGGTCTTTGTTCGATCGAGGCTCCCTATCTATGTCCCTTTTGTTTCTGACTGCAGACCTGTTCGGATATACGGAACCAGAAGGAGTTCCTAATTGGTTATCCTCGACCTTGATCTTCGATTGGTATCGATTATGCACATCGGCCCAGGTTACCGCCGGATATTCGATCAAATTTTGCTTCAGTTGACGTGCTGCTATCGAACTTCATTCATTCGAACCCTGAGTGAAGGCTTGAACAGCCCAATCATCTGTGACGGGTGGCAACTCGATGCGTTCTATTTGAAATCGGGATACGAACACCCTAAGAATTTCATTATCCTTCTGTTTTACTTTGAAAAGGTCCGCTTTCCTCGTTGCAACCTTTATGGCCCCGTCATGAGCCTTTACGAAAGAATCCCCTAACATAGAAAATGAGTCAATGGAATGCGGCGGTAGATTGTGGTACCAAATCATGGCCCCCTTCGATAGTGTCTCTCTGAGCTTCTTCAATAAAACAGATTCGCTCTCATCATCTTCCAAATTGTTACCTTTAATTGTTACCTTTGATTTTGTAGTTGTGCAATAACGTCTTGTTGAGCCTGTAGCATTTCGAATATTACCTGGAGACTGACTCCTCCATCTCCTCTGCCTTGTGCACATTGGCCACCAGATTGGTCTTCTCTGCGTACACTCCCTTCGGGGTCTGCGCCCAGGTTCACATTCAAAGCATTGTGCGAACGGATGTCGACTGGGTTGGAAACTGGTGCTCCCCCGAGATCAACTTGTGGCAGCTCGACCTCTGGAGCAATTACATTGTTGTTTTCTCTGTGAAATCCGATGCCAATGTCACCATAAGAGGGTGTGTCTTGTGAGTTTGACATGTTTTTAACCTGAAAGCAAAAATACTTGACAAGAACAAGTGTAAAATAGTGTGTGTTATCAAAATCAATATTGAATAATGACTATTATCCTTAGCCCCAAGGTGAGCGCCAAACTGTTTACCCTAAAATTCGGAAAACAATTAAACTTGTATTGTGATTTTAAGAATATGTGATATCACCTAATACAAATGAATAAACGAGAAGATAAATGAATGGATTAAACTATAAAATAAATCAAACCATCGTATAATCTGAACCTCGACCTCGAATTAGTGTACTCTCGAGGTGATAGTAGCACTAGAACGATAAAGATACAACAATTCTGATGAACAGTAAGTAAAGCAATGAGCAAGAAACAAACGATTGTATAGCTTTTTCTCAGTGAATTATGATAGGTTCAAATGAATGGAATTCCTCTTTATATAGTAGATGAATCCTAATTAAGGTATAGTTCTAATTACAGTAGGGAATTGTATAAACAACTGATTAACCGCTATAGATTTGATCCGTTCCAAGATTCACGCCACGATCCTCGATCAATCACGGATATCTCGCTCTTTCCGTTACAAAGTTGTCTCGATATTACTCATAGTCCATCTCTTCTGGCCTCGATTGATATCGACCTCAATCTGGGGAGAGACTTCGATTTCAGACTCAACGTCTCAGTTCTTCGATGCAACGTCTCAATCTCAATCAAAACGTGAAATCGGATAGCCCCGATTTTTACCGTGTACAATCTTGAAATCATATACTATAGCTATTTTCGCAAGGCCAGCTAAAATTGAGTTTCAAGATACCTTGACGTGGATGAATCCAAGGGTAACTCGAGCTATAGTTCTACTATGTACATTACTAAATTATGCGACCCTTCAATATTATTTAAAAAAGACAGGAAAAAGGAAAATAGTACAAATCATGTCACCCACTAACCTTGATGAATGATGTGATCCCATTAAATAGTACCACATTCTATTACTACTCCAATATACTAGTACTAGAAAGATAAAGAGAGAACGAAAGAACAGAGAAAGCTCAAGAGAAGACATGGGAATAGCAGGTCGCTTCAACCATTTCTGGTTCCTTCTCTTCATTCTCTTCTTCTCTTTCTCCATCTCCTCCATTTCCGGATCCGTAAGTTACCTATCTCTAATCTCACATCTCCCTTCTATTTTGTTTGGGTTAAAATTCTGTGTCTAAGATGAATTTAAAACGGAGAAATATGCTTAGTGAGAATTTATATAACCGAACTCGATTTATGTGTGACTGACAAAGTCGTACTTGTTGTTGTTTTGGTTAAGTCCTTCACATTCAAGATCTAATAGTGGCTTTATAACTTGGCCAATATACGTAACTTGAACTCACAATTAATATCCATCTTCTTATAAACCTTTTCTTTTATTTATCTATTTATTTTTATTGAACAAACGCAGGATGATGATTGCGTGTACACAGCTTACGTCCGAACGAGTTCAATAATAAAGGGTGGAACCGATTCGATTATCAGTTTGACTCTCTACGATGCCGACGGGTATGGTATTAGAATCAAGAACCTCGAGGCCTGGGGTGGGCTTATGGGCCCAGGTTACAACTATTTCGAGAGAGGAAACTTGGACATTTTCAGTGGACGAGGCCCATGTTTGACTGGTCCTGTCTGTAAGATGAACCTGACTTCCGACGGAACTGGCCCAGGCCACGGTTGGTACTGTAACTACGTAGAGGTCACCGCCACCGGAGTCCATAAGCAATGCAACCAACAGAATTTTGAAGTGGAACAGTGGCTCGCTACTGATGCGTCGCCTTATCAGCTCACGGCCATTAGAGACAACTGTAAGAAGACCAAGTCCGATGAGAAACTGTCCATTTCCGATGAGCATCGGCCCGTCTACGGAACTGATTCCACTCCACATGTTTCTGTGATTTAAGTTTACAGTTATTGGGCTTTAATGGGCCTGGGCCCATACTTCTTTGTTGTATCTCCTATGACTGTGAAATCTATCAGGGGTAAGTATGACATTTAATATGTGTCAATGTTGCTTTCATGTTTATAGTATGAGTGGTGGTGGAGTAATAAAGGTGACCTGATAATTGTGCGAATAATTAGAATCAATACATTTGCTCATGAGTACTATATTTTGCAAAAATAAAGATTTGCCCCATCGTTATTTCTTATGCTACCATTTTATATCACGAGTATGTTGCTCTATCTGTTTCAATTTATGTCATTTTATTTCCTTTTCGGTCCGTGTTAAAAAGAACGATTCTTTTCCTTATATAAAAATAATTTATTTTTATGTAATAATTTATAGCCACATAAAATATATGTATCTCATTCAACACCACAAGTTCAAAAGTGTATTAGATTTTGCACGCTTTAAATAAATATTACCAATAATTGTTACTACTTATTTTGTCAGAATTTAAAGAAGTGGGTCGAATTAGTTCAACTTGAAGCAAGTACAATAATTAGGTCACCTAATAAAGTAATGACACAAGTTATAGAAATGTCGGTAGAGTATCTGCGCTGTGCAGATTTCGTCCATTCTGCAATTTATTTTTCCTCATAAAAATATTACTCAAAACTAGAAAATTGTTGACCAAGTCAGAAACAATTATTAAAAAATTATTCCTTTCATCCCAAAATATTACTTTTATTGAGTAATTTGATTTTCATAAGTAGAAACTAGAAATTTCACTCAATTCATTAAAATGTATGCTTGTTATTTTCATTCCATTGACCCACAAGTTTTCATCGTGCATAATGTTTAATATTTAAGAATATGATCTTTTTCATTGGACAAATTCTATAATAAATTTATAATGTATTAACTTAATTGATATACATATCTTTTGAAATTTTAAATTTGAATATAATTTTTATCTTTTATATATAGCATTAAAGAAATATCTACAAGACAACTCCTCTTGTAGGTGTATAACAATTATTCAATATAAAAGTCAACAAAAAATTCAGAATAAATAATTTTATTATGGAGATGTTTTACTCTACTTGTTAAAATTTAATGAGATTATATTTTACTCCTTTATTATTTTTATTCTTTTACTACTTATTTTAAAATACATAAGTAAAATATGATTTCACATACTTATAAATAAATATTAGAAAATCCCTTTTTTAATTTTTCTCTGAATAATCATGTCAAATGAAAATGTAACCAACCAACTGAGATGGATATATGATTGAATCGATAAATAAATTTCCTATACTGTCAAACCTAAAAGCTTATTGTTGCAAACCGACATCCATAAAAGGACGACTTGATAATATCAGATATTATCTGAGATTTGTTTGGGACGATTTATCAATGTTTTGATCAATGCGAAACAAACAAGTGGCCACTTCAGACGTTCTTGGTCTAAAATTTAGAAAATGCCAGCTGATTGACGAGGACCCCTTCAACACGCACAAACAACAACGACAACAAATCTAAAACTTTCAGTGACAACTTTTCGTTTCAACGAAAAATTGAAAGACTACGCTCGCCCCAGCCATCAAAGTTATTAACCTTAAGAAGAATTGCTTGTTTAATGATCCATGAAGGAATCTTCTGAAATCATATTATCAGATCAAGAGAGGGACCAACTCAATCGCAGCATCAATAAACCTAAAGAAACTATGAATATAGATGAGGAACTCAACAATTCAACAACAAATACAAGCAAGGTAAGCTTCCGAGAGACTGTCTTCCCCCCTCCTCCTCCAATCAACAACAACCTAGAAGCAGAATTCTTAAATAAATTATCACTAGAAGAAGAAAATTCCAACCCAACTAAACACCCTTATTTTATACCCATATCCACAAATGACAAGTTAAGGCTATACCGGCCTTGGCAACAATCCATTATCATCAAATTCCTAGGCAAAAAAAAGTCCTATACAGAGCTTAAGACCAAATTAAGCTCACTTTGGCAACTTGATGAAACTCTTCAACTAATAGACCTAGGTTATGATTTCTATCAAATTCCAAAATATTGATAACTACAACAAAATATACCAAAAGCGACCTTGGTTCGTAGGATCTCAATACCTCTCCATACGTCAGTGGGAAACTCAAATTTAATACAGCCTTACTACACTCAAATTTTACTAATGTATGGATTCGTCTCCAAGAACTACCCACTGAATACTATGACTTACAAATCCTCAAAAAAACTGCAAATTTCATTGGCTCACTCATAAAAGTGGACACATGCACAGAACATACATCAAGAGGCCGCTATGCCAGGCTATGTATCTTAGCACCACTAGGAAAAACCCTTCCTTCCGAAAGTTTACTAGGAATTCACACCCAATTAATACACTACGAGGGTTCTCCTATTATATGTACGAAATGCGGTTGTCTAGGTCATAACCTACGCTAGTGCACGACCTCTACAACACCCTCAACCTCAAAGCACCTCAAAGCAACCTCACGACAATCTAAACATAACCACTAAGGAAGATGACCAACATACTCAATGAAAAACAGTCTCATACGGTAAAAACAACGACAGTAACAAATTGAACGAACTCAATTTTCCCCAAACCAACACAAAAAACCAAAACCTCCAAAACCCTCTCAATACCACTTCCAAGGACACAATGAACACAAATGGACCCCATGACACTAAAAAAATAAGCCAATAACTACAACACACAAGACCAAACTAACCTACCAAATCAAAACCCTACCCTTGACCCACCCAATACTGCCTATACAAACGGCAGAATCGCACAATCCTACCCAATGCCACCTACTACACAATCCAACAATCCTAACCAAAACTATCTCAAACCACTAACTTCCCATAATCATCAACCACTACTCACCTCCCCTCCCCCTCCCCAAAAACCTAGGAGAAACAAATAATCACTCTAAGTTACCACCCCTACACCCTCTCATCCGTTAATCCTTGTCCAAAAACATACCTCCAAACCAATACAACAACAAGAAACAAAAAAAAAATCATCATGATTCACTACTCTACTCCCGGTCACTCAATCACCCACATGAGAAACACTCATCAAACTCTAATAAAACAATTGAACAAAGACACCTATGCAACCAATTATAAACCCTACGATACCCCCTTACTCCAAAACTCCAAGATCAATTCATACATTCCACCTCACCCTCCACACTCCATTACCTCAACATCATAATCACTAAAAGATCACCACCCAATACTCCTTCCACAGATCCTTCATTCCCTATAACACACGGTATTCCACTGCATGAACACTGCCCTAGCCCTTCAATCAATAACAATGGCTCATCTTGTTTACCAATCAAAGAAATTACATTCACTACACCCTCAACGACTCCTTCAAATACTACCTCACCTTTGGTTAACTACACTACAACTCAAATCACCAAATTGTTGGAATATTCACCACCAATCTCATCTAATGTATCAAACTCAAACCCACAGGAACCGACACCACCAACAAAGGCATAGAAGACATGTGAACAACATTCACATCAACCACTATCATCACTCTCTCCCACCTCACATGATAATTCACCATCAACCTCCTCATGCCCCCCAATGGATTCCTTCTCCCACAATCTGTCCACCAATGAATCAACCAACCAACTCTCACCAATAGATTTATGGGTTTTACAAAACCACATCACACTACTACTAGAGACCTCAGAAGAAATGGCCTTCAAATACAAGAAGGAATGCCAAACCAAAAAAATCAAGTCCTAGAACTAATCCATCAACAAGATATAACCTCTGGAAAATGCAGAACATCATCACCCAATTTCAACAATGGAAATCCCAAATGCCTTATCATCACCCCCACTGGAATACACCCCCACACAACAACTTTTTTCCATGGTCTATTCCTCCTCTCCAACCAGTGATCCCCCACCAAACCCCAGTACCATCACAAACACAGCCAATACAACAACATGCAACCATCAACCACAATTTTGACTCTCCACCACATTCACCACAACAGGAGAATCATCAACAAGCAGAAGAAGGAAACGATCTCCTGGAGACCTTCATGGAATCCATGATTTTGAATGACTTTCTGACGATCTCCATGTCAGGAAACTTAGAAAAAAATACCTAATCTTCATTCCCCCGAACCTCCAGAAAACCTCATTGAACATACGTCTAAACCCCTCCTTAGTGGAAATATTCCATACTTATGATCCCAACCCTACAAGACAACTTACTACCAACAACTCTATACGATCCTCCCCACTTGTTAATACACTTAGAACTGTCTCTGGCTTAGAAAGAGAGCTACCTACAACATGAAGGATTAATGAAGATCATGCTATGGAATTGAAAAGGAGAACACAAGTAAGAATTCTGTCGGAACCTCAGGTTTTTACTCACATGGAACGACCCCTCCATCATGTGCCTCACAGAAACCAAATTTGCTGACCGCACTGACCTACTCATGGAGTTCAATTTCACAAACTTAATTCAAGTAGCAACCCAAGGACAATCAGGAGGCATTGTACTTATTTGGAAAGCACACGAATTGGATGTCAATCCAGTGGTAGTTAAAAGTCAAGAAATCCATGCCTTCGGCAATACTCAAGGTGTCCAACATCCAACAACTTAGCAGTACAATAAAAGGAAGCAATGACGTTTTTGTGTTCTATCATTTTAGGAAGTCTAACATATCAACCCTCTCCCACCTTGAACTGTATTTTTAAAAAAAAACCAACCCCCTCATCCTTCTTACCCTATTGTATCCCTAGCAATACTTCAATCATCTTATGCATCTTCGCCTCAAATCATCAATGAAATCCTTTGTTAAGCAAAAAACAACAAAAAAAAAGAGAACAAATCCAGTATGTTCCCAACAGGCGGGGTTTGGGGAGGGTAGTCTGTACGCAGAACTTATCCCTACCTAATGTAGGTAGAGAGGCTGTTTCCAATAGACCCCCTGCTCAGGAAGGGTAAGAAGAAGAGGAAAATAAGGAAGAAAAAAAAGAAGGAATAGAAAAGAAAAAAGGGAGAGATAAAGGATAAGTAGTACCAAACAATAACAACAAGGAATACAATACCTGAGGTGAACAAAACCAACGTAATAAAAATCTAAGAATATTAAGGGACATACGTGCTACTAAGACTATCAGTGAGCAACTAAAAACTACCTACTAACCTTCTACCTTGGTCCTCGACCTCTACACCCTCTTATCAAGGGTCATGTCCTCATTGAGCTGAAGCATCGCCATGTCCTATCTAATCACCTCTCCCCATTACTTCTTAGGCCTACCTCGACCTCTTCTCAAACTCTCAATGGCCAACCTATCACACTTCCTAACAGGAGCATCAATGCTTCTTCTCTTAACATGTCCGAACCATATCAGCCTCGACTACTGCATCTTGTCCTCCACGGAGGCTACTCCCACTCTGTCCCGAATAGCTTCATTATTAATCTTATCTTTCCTGGTACACCCACACATCTATCTCAAAATCCTCATCTCTGCTACTTTCATCTTCTGCACGTGGGAGTTCCTGACTGGCCAACACTCATCCCTATAAAGCATAGCCGGTCAAACCACCACTCTATAAAACTTATCCTTATGTCTTGGCGCCATATTCCTATCACATAAAAGACCGGAAGTGAGCCTCATCTTCATCAATCCCGCTTCGATGCGATGTGCGACATTTTCGTCAATCTCTCAATTACCTTGGAATAGACCCGAGATACTTAAAACTCTCTCTCTTGGGGATAGCTTGAGCGTCAAGCTTTACCTCTAGGTCTGCTTCATGGGTCCCGTCACTGGATTTACACTCCAAGTATTATGATTTTTTTACTCAATTTGAAACCTTTAGACTCCAAGGTTTGTCTCCAAACCTCCAAC
Source organism: Nicotiana undulata (assembly GCA_005239495.1). Taxonomy (NCBI): domain Eukaryota; kingdom Viridiplantae; phylum Streptophyta; class Magnoliopsida; order Solanales; family Solanaceae; genus Nicotiana; species Nicotiana undulata. The sequence continues at coordinate 18,278 of ML282457.1, read as the reverse complement.
CTCGCATTAACTCCGTTTTGCGTCTCGTCAATCAACACTATATCATCGGAAAATAGCATGCACCAAGGCACCTCCCCTTGGATGTGTCACGACAGTACATCCATCGCCAAGGCAAATAAAAACGGGCTAAGAGCCGATACCTGGTGCAACCCCATCACTATAGGGAATGCTTTGAGTCACCACCCACGATCCTCACCCAAGTCTTAGCATCATCATACTTATCCTTAATCACCCTAATGTACGCTACCAGAACTCCGCTAGCCTCAAAACACCTTCACAGGACCTCCCTCGGGACTTTATCGTACGCTTTATCAAGGTCAATAAATACCATATGCAAATCATTGTTCCTCTCCATGTACTGCTCCACTAATATCCTTACCAGATGAATCACTTCCATAGTCAAACGCCCCGATATGAATCCAAACCGATTCTCGAAAATAGACACACACCTCCTCACCCTGGCCTTCACCACCCTCCCCAAACCTTCATAGTGTGAATCAACAGCTTGATACCCCTATAATTGTTGCAATTTTTGATATCACCCTTGTTCTTGTAAAGATGAACCATCGTAATTGACCTCCATTCAACACGCACCAAGCACGTACTAAAAAGGGACATGTCTTTTATTTTGCTTTCAACTCTTTTCTAAGAATATATCAAGAAAAATGAAAAACAATTCTTTTAGAAGTATTTTTACGAACTACATTTTCATTTGGAAAAATATCCAAATAGTCGACTGATATGCAGTAGAAAAGAAAAAGCTTAGAAGGTTGTACGTTAGGCTTGTGGAGTTGTAACTAGTCGTTAAAATTATTAAACAGATGGGAGGTTATAAGTTTTGGGGTGCGACACATTAGTCCCCCTTATAGTTTATTTTATACCTTTATGTATGTACAATTGGACCCATGTAATTAGTCCTTGGCAATACTTCTAGTCCTATAGAGTTAGTTAGCTGATTTTGTCCTTTAGTGAAGAGTGGAGCATATATATCCTTGTATCTACATCATCGATTGGAATTATCTTCTTGCCCTAATTTTGTTTTCTTAGCTTAGCTTTCTATCCCTTCTTTTACTATTTTATCGATGGTTACAATAGTGGTATCAGAGCGAGTCCTCGGCTCTGTGGATTAATGGTGGAATTAAATGAAGTGATGAATATGCTAAAAAAATCTCTGCAGAGATGACGGGCTTTATAGCTAGACAAGACTAGCTTGAAGCTGGCCATGAACAAACGTGTAGAAATCAAGAGGAAGCCTTGAGTGAAATGAAAAAGGTTATAAACGAGGTCATCCATGGCGGAAAGAGGCCTGAGAGAGAAAAGGACCTCAACCAGAGTGGAAGGGAGCTATATTCACCAAGTGATAAGCCACTCGACCTAGGTGAGGTAGCTACTCCTTCTTCTGTTTGTGTTAACATTTCAATCTCCATAGAAACAAGTAGTAACACTGTTCCATTGACTGCGAGCAACAAAATTCCCAACTCTCAGTTGCCTCCACCTATTATTCCTGCTAATCTTAACCCTCTCCCACTTCCTGTGAGTACATTCTCTCAACCCCAAGCTCCTATGACATTGGGCCGAGCTGCCATAGCTCAGTTCAACCAGCTCCAAAATGAACCAATGCATCAAAGCTTCTCCCCCCAACCCATATTTACCACCTTCCATCCCTAACCATTTCTTACCTCTCATGGTGCCAATAGACCCTACTACTCTTCCCAGTACATGCAGTGTCATATGGCTCTTAAAATTAGGGCATGTCTTATCCACCAACATATTACCCACAACCTACACACATTCACCATCCCTATATCACCAAATACCATATATCCAGACACCTCTTCGACCTACCCCTGCACATATGACTTACCAAAACAATCCCATAAACACAAATCAACCAAACACACAAAATGTAGCGTTTCCTAACATGCCTTTTACTAAGTACACCAAGGTTGAATGTCCTAAGTTTGATGGTGAATATTTGAGAACTTGGTTGTATAAGGTGGAGCAATTCTTTGCCGAAGAGGATGTAACCATTCAAAAGAAAATTAAGCTAGTCTCTCTTCATTTTGAGGGTGATGCCCTTCAGCGACACTTAGGCTATATGAGGAGCAGGGGATAATTACCACTTCCTACTTGGGAGGATTATACCTGGGCTTTGTGTGACATTTTTGGGGCTGAATAAACTGATCCAATGATTGAGATCATAAACATCAAACACACAGGGACAGTGAAGGATTACGAAAGAGCCTTTGCCAATGTCACGACTAGGATCAATATATCTGTAGAACATGCTATTAGCATATTCTTAAACAATCTCAAACTAGAACTTAACCATGCTGTGAGATTTGGAAATCCTTGTACATTGCCCCATGATTTCTACTTAGCCTGGCTTCATAAATCCGGTTTTGTAGCTCAGAGTAAGGTTATAAAAATGGACAACTTTGTGTCATCTGTGAATAGAGGATACATGAGTCATGATCATAACAATTGGCGCAGGAGCAACTTGAATACACTCAAGAAACTAGTCACAGCTAAATTTGATAACAATAGAAGAAGAAGGTTAAGTCCAATAGAAATGGAAGAGAAGAGGGCTCAAGGATTGTGTTTCTATTGTGATGAGAAGTTAGAAGCAGGTGAGGTACTAGTAGAGGAGGCGGAAGAGGTCCAAATGGAATAAGAAGGAGAAGAGATAGACAAGGAAATCCCTGAGAACTGTGCCATTGCCCTACAGGCTTTAAATGGTGCCTTAGGTTATCAAACCTCGAGGTTGAGAGGGTTCACAGAGCAAAGAACATTGGAAATCTTCACTGATTGTGGATCTACACACAAACTTCATAGATGAAGAAACAACAAAAAGGTTGGGGTGTAGTTGGTACAAGTTACTGATGGTAGGGAAGTGCCCACATATGGTATGTGTAAGGGATTCCAATGGTTAATGCAAGGGCCTGCATTTCAGAATGAATTTCTTATTCCCAATTGGAAAAAAATGACATAGTGCTGGGAATACAATGGCTCTACCCCTTAGAAGATTTTAAGTTCAATTTTAGAAAGCTCATCATTGAATTTTAGTATAAGGGGCATCTGCTCACCTTGCAAGGAATCCAACCTAAATTTAAAACAGTCCAAGAAAAATCAATGAACAAAATAGCCATTAAAGGATCCCTGTTCTTCATGGTCAAGGTAAGAGAGGTAGGATACAAAGAAGTGGAGGTGAACCTGAAGGAGTTGAAGAGCATGTGGAGCTCAAGCAGGTTCTTGATGAGTATGCAAGGATATTTGGTGAGCCTACACAGTTACCTCCCTCAAGAGGGCTGTTTGATCATGATATTCCCTTGATGGAGGGAAGTCTACCAGTTTACTCAATACCTTATAGGTACTCACCAGAAGAAGGATATCACTGAGGCAATGGTTAGGGAAATGATGAACCAAGACATCATACAATATAGTTCTAGTTCCTATGCCTCTCCAGTGGTGCTAGTGAGCAAGAAAGATAGATCTTGGAGGCTGTGTGTTGATTACAGAGCCCTCAACAAGGTGACCATCAAGGAAATATTTCCCATACCCATCATTGAAGAACTCCTAGATGAACTGGGTGGATCAGAGATTTACTCCAAGATAGAACTAAGGGCAGGGTACCACTAGATCAGAATGGCACCAGAAGATGTTCATAAGACAACATTCAAAACTCATTCTGGGAACTATGATTACTTGGTCATGCCCTTTGGGTTGACCAATGCACCCTCCAGCTTTCAGAGTCTAATGAACCATATTTTTCAACAGCATCTCAGGAAATTCATTCTAGCTTTCTTTGATGATGTCCTAGTTTATAGCAGGAACTTGGAAGAACATTTGCAACACTTAAGAAAAGTCTTTGACTTACTACTCCAACAACAGGTATTGGCAAAGAGAAGTAAGTGTGTTTTTGCTGCAAAGAGGGTGGAATACTTAGGTCATTATATTTTATCTCAAGGGGTATCTATTGATCCTAAGAAAGTTAAAGCTGTACAATCCTGACCTAAGCCTCAATCTGTGACATAATTAAGAGGTTTTCTGGGGTTAGCAGGGTACTATAGGAGGTTCATAAGAGGATATGGGGTGATTAGTAAACCTCTTACTGATATGCTTAAAAATGATTGTTTTTTATGGACTAAAGGGTCTAGAAGACCCTTCAGCCAACTTAAAGTTTCCCTTACCACAACACCTGTATTAGCCCTTCCCGACTTCTCCTTGGCTTTTGTGGTTGATACTGTTGTCTGTAATGTAGGCATTGGAGCCGTGTTGATGCAGTAAGAGTAGCCTATTTCCTTTCTCAACAAGGTATTATCCACACAACATCAATCCTTATCTGTATACGACAAGGAATTGTTGGCATTAGTGATGTCAGTCAAAAAATGGTCTCAATACTTGATAGTTAGGCCCTTTATTGTTAAAACAGACCAGAGAGCCCTAAAATTCCTCTTAGAACAGAAGCTTCACACTGGAACTCAGCTCAAACGGATCACTAAGCTAATGCAATATGACCTCCAAATTGAGTATAAGAAGGGAAAGGAAAACAAGGCAGCATATGCCTTATCTAGAATTCCATTGATCCAACTTGCTGCAATGACACTATCCACTGCGAGGACTGATCTGATGGAAATAATTATGCTAAGATGGGATCTAGATGAAGAACTGAGGGCAGTCATTCAGTCAATACAATAGGGAGAAACTGATGCAAAAGGGTACACCTTTATCCATGGCCAACTCAGAAAGAAAGGGAAGTTCGTGGTAAGACCTAATCTTCAACTTAGGAAAAATATCCTACAACTGTGGCATAGTTCAACAATGGGAGGACACTCAGGGATAGAGAACACCTACAGGAAGGTAACTGCTCTTTTCTATTGGAAGAATATGAAGCAGGAAATCCAAGAACTGGTCAAGGCATGTGATGTCTACCAGAGGCACAAGTATGACAATGCCCCTTACCCTGGGTTGCTGCAACCACTAAAAATACCAGTAGCAGCATGAAGTAGTATAAACATGGATGTCATAGATGGATTGCCTAAATCTAAAGGAAATATAGTGATTTTGGTGGTGGTGGATCGACTTACCAAGTATGATAATTTCATTTCCCTCTCCCATCCTTATTATGCCAATGATGTTGCAAAACTCTTCATGGAAAATATCTATAAGTTACGTGGAGTACTTGAGGATATCATTAGTGATACCAGTAAAGTTTGGCAGTAATTGTTCTCCATGATGGGAGTAACACTCAATACCTCTACTGCTTATGACCCTCAAACAGATGGGCAAACAGAGGTAGTGAATAGGTGCCTAGAGACCTACTTAAGGTGCTTTTGCTCAGACGCACAATCAGACTGGTCCCAATTCTTATCATCTGCAGAATGGTGGTACGATATAACTTTCCACACCTCTATACCGAGCACACCATATGAAGCTCTATATGGACAACCACCCCATTACACTTACCATACTAGGATGGAGATTCTCAGGTAGAAGAAGTAGACTGAAGCCTATTGACTAGAGACTTCAAGACACAATTATTGAAGTATCACCTTAAAAGAGCCCAACAAAGGATGGAAGAACAAGCCAACAAACACAGGTTTGACAGACAATTCAAGGAGGGAGATTGGGTTTACCTCAAAATCCAACCATACATGCAACTTTACATGTCAGGCAGGCACTTTACTAAGTTATTAGCAAGGTATACCAAATGTTACAGAAGATAAGACCAGTGACATACAGGTTGTCCCATCCTGCCCAGCTTTTGTAGCACCTAACCTTTTTCATGTTTCCCAGCTGAAGATCTGTCATGAATTGCCTCCTACTATAACACATCCTCCTGTCATCGAGTTGTCTAGCCCTTACTGCCCACAACCAGAGGAAATAATGGATAGAAGGATGATTTAAAAAGGAAACAAGGCAGTGGCACATATGTTGGTTAAATGGAAAGAGTTACCATCAGAAAATTGGCAACATGGGAGGACTATTCAGCTCTAAAGATACATTTTCCATCTTTCCTTACTTGAGGACAAGGACGATTTCAACAGGGGGAACTGATATGCCGTAGAAAAGAAGAAGCTTAGAAGGTTGTAAGTTGGGCTTGCGGAGTTGTAACTAGGCGTTAAAATTAATTAAACAGATGGGAGGTTATAAGTTTTGGGGTGCGGTACTTTAGTCCCCTTTATAGTTTATTTTATACCTTTATGTATTTACAATTGGACCCATGTAATTAGCCCTTGTCATTTTTAGTCCTATAGAGTTAGTTAGTTGGTTTTGTCCTCTAGTGAAGAGTGGAGCATATATATCCTTGTATCTGCAGAGTTGGCATCATCAATTGAAATTATCTTCTTGCCCTTATTTTGTTTTTCTTAGCTTAGCTTTCTATCCCTTCTTTTACTGTTTTATCGACGGATGCAACATCGACTCACACTACTATCTGCTAGAACAATCGATCAATCACGAGCGCTATTGAATGATCGAACTCCATAGTTATTCGTTCTCGGACCTCCTATGGCTAAAATGAGTGCGGACGATCTTCCCTAATGTGGGTCATGACTGCTCCATACGTCTAAATCACAATTTCCGTTCTTGTAACACGAAAAAAAGACGCATGAACTTGAATCCTCGAGACTAAAGCCCAATATATAGGCCAACTTCGGGCCAAGACGAGCTTAATACGAGAGATTCCATTGATTCTCAAAAGCCTTTTTCTTAAGTCATACCAATTTCTGATAGTGCTTTTAATTTTCTGAAACTTAGTTAGACATTTTGCCTGCTTGCTCTATTATTGTACTTCCTTATTGTAGCTCTTTGCTAGTCTAATGGTAGTGAAAGCAAAGTACCCCTTAAACTATAGTGTCTATGAACAATGATAATATAATGTCATCTCCTTGGGGTGGGGGAGGGGAGGGGGAGGGGGAGGGGGGAGAAACAATAGCAAGAAGGTTAAGGTAACCTCTAGGCTGAGGGTTGGGTCTTAGAACATATAGGGACATTGACGGGGAATTCTATAGAGTTAGCTAAGATTCTCTAGATGAAAGGAAGATCAACATAACTTGTGTCTAATAGACTCGATGGATAGGAACTAAGGGCTCGGGTACAAATGGGTTTAAGTTGTGGTACTCGAGGTTGGGGGGGGGGGGATGAGGGTGAAGAACGGGTTGGCATCTTAGTTGATAGGGAACTTAAAGAATTAGTGGTAGAGGTTTAGAGGGTGAATGCCAGGTTGTTGTCTATTAAGATAGTTATGGGAGGGTTTACTTTAAACATAATTAGTGCTAATGCGCCTTAAGTGGGTTTGGATGAGGAGGTTAAAAGGCGTATCTGAGGGGATTTAAATGGGATGGTGCGGGGAATTCCATACATCGAGAAGCTTATCATAGGAGAAGATTTTAATTACTACACTGGGATGTTATTTGGATTATGATGGTGTGCATGACGACTTCAGTTTTGGAGATAGAAACGGAGTAGAAACTTCAATGTTGCATTGTGCTAAAGCTTCTGACTTAGTGATTACTAACTCGTACTTTTCAAAGAAGGACAAGCACTTAGTCACCTTCCAGAGTACGGTAGTCAAGACCTAAATTGATTATCTACTACTTAAGAAGTGTGATAAAGGTTTATACACGTATTGCAAGGTCATCCCGAGTGAGAATATAACGACTCAACATAGGCTATTTGACATGGACTTAGAGATCATGCGAACGAGAAAAAAAATAGTTGTGTCTGGTCTACCTAGAATCTGGTAGGATGCCTTGACTAAGGACAAAGCTCAGTAGTCGGGGAATAAGTTTCGATGTGGGGGCCTGGAGGAGTAATGGGGATATGAGTTATATGTGGACTATGATAGCGAACTGTATTAGAGAAGCCACGAGAGAGGTGTTAGGGTCTTTAAGAGTTTCTCTAGTAGCCACAAAGGAAACTTGTGGTGGAACGAAAAGGTCCAAGAAAATGCGAAAACCAAGAAAATGACATATTTGAAGCTAGTAGAGAGTATAAACGAGTTGGAGAAGAGGTCTAACAAGAAGTGGTATAAGAAGTCTAAGTAGGAGGTGAAGTTAGAGGTTACTGCAGCTAAGACTGCGGCATTTGGACGTTCGTATGAAGAACTTGGGAAACAACAAGGGGACAAGAAGTTGTATAGGTTGATCAATGTGAGAGAAAGAAAGGCCAGTGATCTGGATCAAGTGAAATGCATAAAAGACGAGGAGGGTAGAGTTTTGATGGATGAGGAAAAAATTAGGCAAAGATGGCAGTCATACTTCCACAAATTCTTGAATGAAGACGAGGATTGGAACATCGTGCTGGGTGACTTGGAACAATCCGTGAGTCATCGAGATATTTGGTAACATAGGTTCATAAGATTGGAGGAGGCCCTAGGGGGTGGTGCATAGGATGAGTAGGGGTAGAGCGACCGGGATAGACGAAATCCCTATAGAATTCTGGAAGAACACGCATAAGGCAAGCTTGGAATGGCTCTCTGGGTTTTAATGTCATTTTTAGGACGAAGAAGGTGCGTGAAGAGTGGAGGTGGAGTACGATGATTCCATTGTACAAGGACAAAGGTAAAATCTAAACTAATAACAACTATAATGTTAGTTTAAGTGCCCGTATGAATCGGTAAAGAACTTGGTTCTTTACCATGTTCCTTAAACGTGAACTATAATAAGAAGTAAAGTAAACATAGCAATTTTTACGTGGAAAATCTCCCGGTTCAAAAGGTGCAAAACCCATGGCCTACTGCGTAGGATTTTTAAATTTAACTCCATTAGAACAATGAGCCAAAATGTATTAATTACAAGACTGTATTCAATATTCTCCAGTACTCCTACTATGACTATTTGATTTATATGTTACTCTAACTTGTAAAGCAAATACTCACTCCAACTCACTATTTGACACTTGATTACAACTCAATTTCCTAAAACACATTCACTAGACTAACTCAAGAAGAAAATCAACACTGGTACTCGACTAGAGTGTATAAAATGTAGTTCTTCAGTTGATGTATAAAAGGATAATCTCAGAAGTTCAAAATAGATAGTATTTAAATGCCTGGACGTCAAGATCTTCTAGGGGTCCTATGCACAGTCAACTTCTCGTTTGATAGGACTCATACTGTTCCAAGGACTCTATAATCTTTAGGACTCTTGTCTCTTACTGATTTATTCGTATCTTCTTGGGAAACAACCCTTATCACATGCAACAACCTTCTTCCACCAAACTCAGACCTGGGTAACTTTGAGATAAAGTTACTGCCTTGCACAGACGTTCAATTATCAACCTGAGGAGCTGCTCCTTTACCTTGTGTAGCTGGTTCTTAGAACAATTAAGCAGCTATGTTGAGGACCTGGTGTTGACGGCCAATTTGACCCTCACTTTTTGAATTAATTTATTGATACTTAATAATTTACAATAAATGTTTAAAGTGTTTTCTAGTAACAAACACCTATTCTTACCAATTAATTTAAGTAATAGTCTTCAAATTAATCACTTAGTGTTAACATTATGAAATTAAAAATATACTTACTAATTTTTAAGATTATTAAAATATTTTTTATATATACAATACATGGGTTCTATAATTAATTTATCAAATTACTCTTTAATTTCTAATTAATTAGATTATTATGTGAAATTCAAAAATTATTGCCACAATTTCGGAAAATAAAGTATTTTATGAATAATTAATTAACATGATTAGTAGTATAAATAATTTATACCACATTTTATTAAAATTGTTAAGTTTATTTAAATTAAATTCGAAAAGGGATAAAAAATAAAAGGCTACAATTCCAATTCTCAATTTAATGCAAAATAGCTATTCCTTAAATCATTTGGCCCAATGCATCATCCGAATCTGAAAAAAGACCCAGGTCCTTCTCACCACTATGGCAATCCCCGTAGCTTCTTCTCATCCAATGAGGTCGTTCCACGTGACCCGTCTCCCACCCTCACAAAATAAACATAACAAATCTGGGTCGTTCGTTTCTTAGATCAATGGCCACCGACTTTTAACCTATTTTACTTTTTAATTTCTAACATCTAGAGATTTAATCTCGATCGTTGGATCTAGGGCTGTGCACGGATTGGATTGGATCGTATTTAGCACATTTCGGATTCGGATTTCGGATTTCGGATTTCGGATTCTAGAAAATGCAATCCGAATTATATCGGATCGGATTTTAAAGTTTGGATCGGATCGGATTTCGGATCGTAAATGCCTCAATGTTGCAAACTAATATGTATATTTTCTTTGTAAAAGAGGCAATGCATTAAGAAAAATTCATGTTTATACAATTATGAGAGTACTATGGTACCAATATAGCTAACTCTAGCAATTGTAAAGGTAGTAACTTGGAGGAAGATGTAAAGAAAGTACTGACTATCCGAAATTAAAGTGTAGTATTTATACATTGCCTAATAATTTCGGATTTCGGATCGGATCGGATTAAAATATACCAATCCGAATCCGATCCGAAATCCAAAATTTTTATAAACACAATCCAAAATCCGGTCCAATCCGAAATCCGAAATTGAATGGGTCGGTTCGAATTTCGGATATCCGATCCAAATGAACAGCCCTAGTTGGATCACAAGGATCCAACGGCCCAAAAGATTTCCCACAAAAATATTTTAACACGAAAAGGCCAATATCGTTGATCTAAAAAATCAATGACGTAGATCAACCCTCTCATTATTAACCCAGAGACCAACCTCCCAATTCACCTAACACTAAATCATTTCGTCTCTAAGTTTGATGCGCCCTTACCTTTTCTCTCTTCCAAATCTCAACTCTTATCATATTAATCAATCAATAACCTCGCACCAATTCGTGCGAGGTCACAAATCGACCAAAAATCACCCGCTTTGCCTTCTGAATCCGCGAATTCTGCCGGTTTCTTCCCCATTTCGTCGTTCAAATTCAAACGTATAAAATCTGGAACCCTAGCTTAAACATGAAATTTCATGTCGTTCAAATCCTATATTGCTCCGTCAAATCGGAGCATGCATGGAGCTTTCTTAGAGATTCATCATGAAACTCTATACCTAGAGGTCAAATGCACTGACCTCTGGGTTTTAGGATTTGTCCGTTGGTTTAAAGCCTTCAGCAATCGATTCTTCCCCTCAGGCACTGAATTCCCCTCTGTCATCGAGAATGTTTCACTCGTTTTCTATAATCATCTACCATGCATCATTCCCTACTACTAATTTGAATTTGTCCTAAAGCCTTAAATGGAACTATAAAAGGGGCCTTTAATGTTCTCACCAACACAGACACAGAAACACAAGCATAGAGACCTAACAATGAAATCATCTAAGAGAGATTTTAGTTCAAAAAGCCTACGGTCCCATACTGTTTCTTTTCTTTTTTTCGTTTCTGATTACTGTCGTTGCTTGGAACTTGAGGTTTTTGTGGTCTTAAGCAAACCAAGAGAGTCTTTGTTTGGTTTGCTGCCCTAAAAAATGTTAGCACATCCCTCATCTCTCTCTTTTGCTCATCTCTTTTGAATGCCATAAATGTGTTAATTTTACTTAGAGGATTATAGTATTTATGATGTTTAAAATAAGTATGAGAATTCTCATATCGTGGAACTAGGCTAGCCAACACTCATAATTTTCACATTTTTCTCTTCAAATATCTCAATTTATTTTCAACGATGCATAATACGCATATAAATTTCGAAATCTTTAAACAAAGCAATTAAGCTAATAGTCTACAACCGTCCTCAAGACCCGGAGTCAACATGTCATGAGCATCTACGAAATAAACTAAATCTGCTATTGTCATAGACAAAGTCTAGGATAATATATTAATACTAAATAAGGAAGGGAAATGGAGAAGCTACGGACGCTGGACAGCTACCTCGAAATCCTGTAAGCTGCGGATAACGAACTCGGACGACTACTGCTCCGAATCAATACTTGGATCTGCACACAGAGGCGCAGGGAGTAATGATGAGTACGCCAACTCAGTAGCAATGAAAATAAATCACAGTATGAGAAATAAGAAACACACATCACAGATACACCAATTCACAAAAATAGTAAATCACCAAGTCACCATAGGTATTCATCAAATACATAAGTTCAAAAACCAATTTCCAGAAATCCTTTGAAACAAGTATAATTTCAATATATCTCACTAAAATTCTCAGTAAAAATCAGTTTGAAAACGAAGTGAATCATAGTTCAAAACTCAGTAAAATCATTGTAAATCTGCCTCTCGGGCCAAAATCATTTCTCATAACAATCTCAGTATGAGCCCATCAGGCAACCTCACATTCACTCAATATTAGCCCATCAGGAAACCTCACAGTCACTCAGTATCATCCCATCAGGCAACCTCACAGTCACTCAATATTAGCCCATCAAGCAGCCTCACAGTCACTCAATATTAGCCCATCAGGCAACCTCGCAATCACTCAGTATCAACCCCGCAGGCAACATCACTCATTAGGTACCTGTGCTCACTTGGGGTGCGTAAAGACTCCGGAGGGGCTCCTACAGCCCAAGCGCTATAACAAGACACATCATGGCATAAATCACTCACAATATAGGTCTGCAGCCTTACTCATATCATTACATCCTCACAATATAGGCCCGCAACCTCACTCAGTCAAACACTCTCAACTTGACCTTCAGGCCATAAATATACCGGGTTCTCGACCCAGAAACAGTGTTTCAATTTCAAGAAATAGTATAAAAAATACTTTGAGTGTCAAAACAATTATCAAGAAAAGACTGAGTGAAAATCATAACATATCAAGTGAGAAAAATAGTAAAAACAGCCCCCAAGAGGTTAACAGATCGGCACTAGGCCCCAAACATGGCTTACAACCCAAATCATATCAAAATATATATCAGTATTATTAAGCATAGGCTTAAAAATCAGTTTCGCAACTCAATAGGTGCCTAAATAGGGAATATATTTCTAAATTTCCAACCTTTGCATTCCAAAACCCGTGAAAGGGTGTAGAGTCCGGGGTTTCATACCCTCAGGACAGGATTTAAAGACATTACTTACCTCAAACTAGCCCGGAAACTATTCCGCAATGCGCTTGCCTTTCGAATCAACCTCCGAGCGCTCCAAATCTATAAAGATCAGACCTTTATCATCAAATTATGCTTAAGGACTGAATTCCAATTGAAAAATATCAATTTTAGCTCAAAACCCGAAATCGGTCAAAACCCGACCCCCGGGTCCGCGTATCGGAACTCAAAAATTTTTATACAAACATTTTCTTCATCATCTCACGAGTCGGTACATATATAAAGAACGCTAAAATCGGAGTTCGTTTGACCCCTCAAATCAACCCCTGAAGGTCTCATAATCTCAAGCCCTAACTCCCCCTTTTTCTACTGATTTTCATGAATTTACACTGATATTAAGGTCTTAAATCACCTATAATCGAGTTATTAAGTCCAAAAAGCTTACCTTAATGATGCACCAACGTTTCCCTCTTCAAAATCCCTCAAAAACCTCGGAACCAGTACAACAATGGTGGAAAAAGGGTTAAAATTCGCGAAGCCTTGCTTATATACTTTCTGAACAGTGGTTCCGCACCTGCGGCCACTTAAGCACACTTGCGGACCCACACCTACGGTCCAAGGTCCGCACCTGTGGCGCACCCTCGAATCTCAGCCTCCGAACCTGCGTTGGTCCTTCCGCATCTGCGGCATCGCAGGTGCGGAAAATACCTCGCACCTGTGGATTCCCTCAGCTGGTCAACTTCCGCATCTACGAAGCTTTGCTCGCTCCTGCGGTCAAAATTTCGCAGGTGCAGTTACACCAGCACCACCAGCTGGAGGTGCATTTTACCAAGTTCAAAACTTCCGTTAACCACCGAATTCAATCCCGAGCCCCACGGGACCCCAACCAAACGTACCAACACATTACATATGATCATCCAAACTTAGTTGTACTCTCAAAACACTAAATATAACCTCAAAACACCAAAATCACATCGGATTCAAGCCTAAGGACTTTGAAATTTCTAAAATCCACAATGATGCCGAATCTATCCAAAACAACTCCGATTGACCTGAAATTTTGCAGACGTATCCAATATGACATTACGAACCTGTTCCAACTTCCGGAATTCCATTCCGACCTTGATAGCCTATTTTTCGTTGCCGACCGAAAATCGCCAAAAACTAACTTTCGCCAATTCAAGCCTAATTCTACACCGGACATCACAAAATTATTCTGAACACACTCCTAAGTCCCAAATCACCTAACAAAGCTATCCGAACCATAAAATCTGCATTCCGAGGTCGTTTACCAATAAGTCAACTCTGGTTGACTTTTCCGACCTTAAGACTATTTTTAAAGACTAAGTGACTAAACTCTCATTATAACCATTCCGATTTCAAGCATACCAACTCTAACACATCAATAACAGTATAACCAACCTATGACAAGGCAATAACAGTAATTATAATGCAAATTCTACGGAACGACCGGCCGTGTCGTTACATTCTCCTCCACTTAAACACACGTTCGTCCTCGAACGTTTCTAGAGTTGTTACACACACCACCAAAATTGTTGTGTAACCTACCATGCACACATTCTGTGGTGATTCCACGTCACCTTACCCCATATAGGTCTAATAGCACAACACAGTTGAAATTTTGAAGTCCGATCCTGACCCATAAACCTTAGAACTAAATTTCCACTTCTGAGTCCATTCACAAGACCAAATTTACACGACTATAAGCTGAAATAGTCTGAACACGCTGTATCAAGCCATATCCGAAACACAAGATGAAATCGCATAATATACCGCATGACTCAACACTCATAGATGACTCCTAATCCCAGTCGCTACTCATAACAACCCAATACCAGTAAATAACCTCTTATCAAACAAAACCTCGCTTAAACACCTTCATATGGTGCCGATGATGAAAGAAACACGTCAAAACTAGTAACCATTCGTCTGATCAACATCACTACCACTATACCATCCAGAGCCATAACTTGTGCAACTCGTGCACTCAATAACAACATCCCAAAAGCTCAATTTATAAAATAAGGAAGACTCACACGAGAGGACTATCCTGCCATTTCTCCTGCCATTACTACATCATGCTAAAAGCCTGATACACATCGTGAAATTATATCACACAAACTCGACACCAAGGATCATACCTCTACCTAACTGAGCTGCAAAACGTGATCCTATCCAAACACTGGACCACATAAAATACTCCAAGCCACCTTGCTCAAAATCAATAACCATGCGAAATTCAACATCAAGTACTCAAAGTGCATTACCATAACCACGGGGAAAATCGGACGATACCATGCCACCCGAACAAACAATAACATAACCAACACGTCTCAATCCTGTAGCACCTAATTACTTACCTTACTCAAATCTAGCTAATACGCCCAATTAGAACCGCACCCTATGCACATATAACCAATGATCACAACTCCTCGAACACTGAAAGGTAACTCATAGATCACTCCTAAGCACGGATAAGCTTAATGACAATCAAATGGTACATCCCTCAACATTAGCAATTTGGAGTCAACAATTCCGACTAAGTGTAGTACACACACCCATACTGGCCTACCAACAATTCCAAATCAGATCTGGTCATCCACATCAGGTAGATAACTCTCCAACGGTTGACTGAATCATGACATATACTAACACCTGACTAGCTTTGCTCGCATCCTCATAGTTCACAACCACAAAATAATCTGTTTATTAGAACTCTTAGTCTCAAAGTCCATGAAGCGCACAAATTAACCATATATGATCCCAACTCCACCACTCGAATATATAACATGTCTCCAATACTCAATCATTACACAAGGGATACCCCCATAATTCTTTTGTGTCACCAAGCAACCTTGAATATCCGCAGTCGATCCAACAAGAGAGTGTCGTAACACCAATGAAGCACCCTTAACTCAACACATTGCCTTAAACACATTGTCCTTTATGAATGTATACCCTCATCCAGCCACCCAATAGTGGTATCCTTTACTTAATCATCTGAAACTGCCAGTTCTGACCTTCCTTCCAGAACTGAACGATGACCTCACATATGCCACTCTCCACTATACACAAAATACCGCATACGCCATGCAATCCTATGATAAATATGAGAACTTCATGCCCCATTCCTAGCCACAATAACTACGTACCCAACTAGCCAAAAACTTTCCATTGATCCCGTTTAGAAGCAAAATCACTATACATCACATAGACCTCGCGCCAGTAGAAATATATATCTCCAACCGTGGTAGAAACCATCAAGAACTCCCGAATCAGATTTGTACAACACCAAACCGCCAGGACTGAATCCTTCTAACTCAACCAAGCTACACATGCCACCAAATTCCAAGAGAATTGCTAAGAAACGCCTATAACAACTCATTACTTCATAACACCCACCGAACTAATCATATCCTTTATTGTATATCATGCCGATCCGACATACTACCAAGCTGTCCTATTTATCCAAGTTCCTTCTGACTTACATTCGAATTGATACTTCTTCTTTCCATAATACACAATTCTCAATCCCGACTCACCGCACGAAACCCGAGCATAAAAACAATATACCGTCTAAGGCTCATAAGTCGCTGAATACTCTCTCAAACATCCCCAAAGCACCAAATCAAAAATACTTACCCTGAATAGAATTCATGCGAATTTAACGTCATTACCTTCGCTTTCCTGATACTGATGAATAGAATCCATGATAATGCAAATACATCACAAGCCTTGACACCTTCCCCGTAAACCTCAGTTCTAGACCTTCTCACACCTTGAAGATCCTTGATCGCTACATATAACCATGAATCCGTATGAACCATTCTCGAACGTCATTTACTCTACGCAATTTCAATTACCCTAACCAAGTAAACAGAACGACTTGACCCCGTTTGCAATCCACATACTAGGAAAGTAATCGACACCTTTGAAGCAACACACACACTCTACACTTACCAGTAAAACTCCATCATACAATGAATTCCACTACCCGTAAAGTACATTACAACCTGTATCGAAGAAATTTCCATTACTCGAGTCATTCCCCGACTCCACCTCTGTAGGTCATAACTGATTCACCAATATACCTCGAACCGAAACCAATACAACACATAATCGTGTAATCAACTTATCATTAGCGGACTCCCCCACTTGGATCAAAGCCAAAGATCAAGACAAACAATTGTCACGACCCGAAATCCCACCTTCGGGCCATGACTGCGTCTAACGTTGAACCCGCTAGACAAGCCGACGTTTGAACTAGATAAAATTCATTAACAACTAACACAGATAAGATAACTAAAGCATCGATGGTCAACAATATGAAGGTTATAAAATAGCCAAGAATAACATAGCAATTTCAAAGTAAAAACCCATATACAAATCCCAGAACTGGTGTCACATAATCACGAGCTGTCTAAGAGGTTACTACAAACAAAAGTTCTGAAAATAAATACATAGGACTGTCCTTGGAATATAAAGTAAGACAGAACTGAATGTGAAGAGTAGAAGGTGACGCCAAGGCCCAAGAACGTCTGCGGGTATACCTCAATGTCTCCTGTATGAACTGATGAGATGCTCCGACCGTCAGTGATCACCGGGTCCGGCTGCGTAGTCTGCACAACATAAAGAAGTGCAGGTGTAGCATCAGTACAACCGACCCCATATACTGAGTAAGTGTCGAGCCTAACCTCGGAAAAGTAGTGACGAGGCTATGACCAACAACAACATATGTACCTATACAATTTTATATAATAACAGGAAAGATGGCAACAGAAATAAGCAAGTAAGACAGGAACGGGGAGAACATGCTGGGTAATAGGGGCAACAAAATGCTTGCACGGTAGAACAGGGTAATAACTGAAATGTAAAAGTAAAGGCAGGAACTTAACTTCTCAACAGATAATGAACAGAAAAGGCACGACATGTCCCCTCGTGCATAACCTCACAATCACTTGGCACGGAATGTCCCCTCGTACATATATAATAACACTCGGCACAGAATGTCCCCTCGTGCATAACCTCACAATCACTCGGCACGGAATTTCCCCTCGTGCATGTATAATAACACTCGGCACGGAATGTCCCCTCGTGCATAACCTCACAATCACTCGACACGAAATGTCACCTCGTGCATATATAATAACACTCAGCACGGAATGTCCCCTCATGCATAACCTCACAATCACTCGGAACAAAATGTCCCCTCGTGCATATATATATATATATATATATATATATATATATATATATATATATAT
>MDKH01240721.1:0-91520 GCA_005239495.1 Nicotiana undulata | reverse complement strand
TATATACCCATTGCATTCATGAGCTTTTGCATTGAGTTGGGATCGTACGATGGTGAGTTGAGATACAATACTGAGTACTGGAAAGTGAACAATTGAGAGTAAAGATAAAACATTTCGGATAATGAGAAAGAAAACAATGATATAACTATGAACAACTTACAAAGAAAGATCATGTTTGAGATCAGTTACTGTTGCTATTTACATGTTCGAATACTTGATGTACTTTCTCACATGATGTATTGCTCAACATGCATTTTATTTCATTATGTACTGGACCTTAGTGAGTATGTATTCTACCTCTCGTCACTACTCTTTATGAGTTTAGACGGGATACACACTGGGTACATATTTGTTTATATGTACTCATGCTGCACTTTCTTTCTTTTTCTGCACTTGACTGAGCAGGTACTGAGATTGGTTCGTCTGGTCGTCCGCTCGTTGATAGATACTGATCGCGGCGTCCCTCCACACGGAGAGCTGTCTCTTGGCGTTCTCCTGACAGCACCTCTAGAGCCTTCTAGTTTCATTTTGCTCAGTCTTTTGTTCCAGACTGCGGCTTGTATATTTTGTATATGTATATTTCAGTTGTTGTATCTATGTAGACGCCCGTTGACACTGTGACACTAGTCTTGGCACACACTTGTTGTAGTTATCGGGGTTGTATATGTACTGGGCCTAGCTGTGGTTCAGCTTGTTTTCTACGGCCCTACCCCACGTTGTTATTTCCGCACTTTCATTATTATTGTTGTTCGTTGGCTGGCCTAACCTAACCGTTAAGCGCCATCACGACCTGGACCGGTTTTGGGTCGTGACAGTTGGGGTTTTAACCAATTAATGATTTATTAAAATAGGGTGAATGGGAAATGGAGGAAAAAATAAAATATTTGAGTTTCCCTCCTTGATTGTCCCACATGGGAAGATGAAAAGACTTTTGATGGATATATAAACAATTGCTCTTCTTCAAGATCTTAAAGAGTTGGGAAGAAGGCAAGCCTCGCGCCGTCGTCGCTCGCTCGCTCGTCTGTTTATGTTATTTAATATTCTTCAGAATTGTTTTACAAATACAGATTTTTAACAAGTTCCGTATTTACGTTCAATGACACTCACGATCTTACTAAGGTCATAAATTTAATTTCATTCAATCTACCTTACTTAAAATCTTTCGATCTAGTATCAATTAACATTGCCTAGGATTTATCCTCCATCTTCATAATTTATTAATATTTAACAAAGGTTTTCGCACTTTTTGGTCAAACAATTTGGCGTCGTCTGTGGGAAATTTCCTAGCCAAAGCCTTAGTTCCCACTAGATCCACCAAGCCAACCAAGTAACGCGTCACGGGCGTGAGCCATCATAGCAAGGTCGCGGCCCACATGTCAAGAAGATTCGCAATGGTACTTCCAGGTCGGTACCCCACACGTAGTAATCTTACCATACAGAACGATGCTTATTGTGCAACCTACCGTCGAAATGACTTTCATTTTCGTGCCTATGGTATGACTTGTATTACTGTTTCTTTGGCTCGTCCAGGACTGAGACAAACCGGGACTCGAACAAACCATCCACCCACGGAACACTCAATCCAAAATAGCGGTGAGGTGGTTCACGAAGCTAGCACCGTGTCCGGAGACTACCACCGGCGAAAGGAACACGAACAACCCTCCCCCTCACTCATCAGCCTACCGGCTAGCTCAAGTAACAAATGGTTCCTTATACCTTCAACTCGTTTTTCCTTTTACAAGTGGTAAGGTGAAGAGCAGGGATGCTCGACGACCGGCCAGTTCAGGTAGGGAAATAGGCGAAGGGACTAGACGATACCGCCCCTATAATTCCTCACCGCAGCAGCGGGTGAACATAGGAGAACTCCATACCACGCCTTTGGCATAAATAATAGACAGGCGGTTCAGAATGAACTGGCAGTGACAAGAAACAACCTCAATAAGCAAAGGATTGTACGTCAAACTCGAAAGCGTCCCTACACAGGCAAGACATGGGTATCGAGAGTTCGCCCATATGTTCGCCACAGAGGTACAACGCCTACCCGCTCCGCAGTATAGACCACATGAACCTCTCAGCACCAGGTTCATCGCCCGCCTCGTCGACGGCCTCTCTAGGCCATACAGTGACGGAACTACACAGACTGGGACTCATCCCGGCGCATGCATGAAACTCTCGACGAAAGGCAAGGTAGCACGCCAATTCCCTATGCTTCTCGACCTCGCTTGAGTCGCGAAAGTTAAACTCGACCTCGCTCGAGCCGCCAAAGTTAAACTCGACCTCGCTCGAGCCGCCACAGTTAAACTCGACCTCGCTCGAGCCGCCACAGTTAAACTCGACCTCGCTCGAGCCGCCAAAGTTAAACTCGACCTCGCTCAAATCGCCAGAGTTGAATTTGCTCCCCTCAAATCACTTACACCCGATCTCGCTCGAAGTTCAAGTTTGTAATTCATCGCTTCGCCTACCGACTACTCCAGGCAGAACGATGAAAGGACTAGGCATACAAAACTTCTCGAATGTATGTATTAAACAAGCACATAATTCTCCAATAAAATGAATAAACAAAGCAACATGCAACATTCTTCGCACAGCTCCAAATCCTTCTACATTCTGCACCATACATTCGACCTCGCTCGAATAATTTACATTTGACCTCGAATCATTCACATTCGACCTCGCTGAATAATTTACATTCGACCTCGTTCGAATATTTTACGTTTGACATCGCTCGAGTTAAGTAAAGCTGACTTCGTTCGAGTCAAATAAACTTGACCCCGTTCAAATCAAATCGATTCGATCTCGTTCGAATAAAGTTCCGCTCAAGGAAAGCGAACACAAACCATGCCAAATTCCCGAATTAAAAACAGGGACTTATCGTAAAATGGTCCGAAAACCCCACTCCAAAGAGAGAGGAAAAGAAAGAAAATTCAGAGACATACAACCTAAAACAAAGTGAACTTTATTAAAATATTTGCACACAGCCGACCCAAAAAGGGCTCTAAAAATAGCAATACGACGACAAACAACACCAACGAAAGAAAAAACAATAAAAAAGGAAGGAAGGGAGAACAAGTACAAAAACCCACAAATCTCACTCCGCTGCATCTCTGCCATCCTATCAACACTTCCACTATCGGAGAGCCCATCTTCTTAATTTATTAATATTTAACAAAAGGTTGTGCACTTTTTGGTCAAACAAAATGTACACTACCACAACTTATTGTTCACAATTTATGTATAGATACACTTAAAAAAGGTTTGGTGTATAAGAAGTATTTCGTGTTCATGAGATGTGTCAAAGGAGTTTGGTCTCAAGCTACACAAAGTATGTATTCTGCCATTATTTAACTATGTTTTCTTCTCTGAGAATCTAAGAATGAAACGCACGAATTTTCTTTGGAAAAAAAATAATAGATTAAGGGATTTTGTGGCCGACTATAAAGTCCAAGGAAACCAGATGATAATAAAAAAACGTGGATAAACAAAATTGTCATTTTCAGTTTCTGATAAGTTGTCGAATTTCTTCTCTAAATAGTTTATTTAATCAGTGGGTGTCAACATCAATGGTAAGTGTTAGCATTAGATTTGTCAATTTAGTCGCCTTAAATTTTGTCCTTTTCAAAGTGCACGATAATGACATTAATAAATTAACCATTACATTTGTTTTTTAAAATTTGATAATCCAAAATCCTTACACTTGTTTTAGTTACAGCTAGTACTAATTAGATGACCTCTCCTTCATGTATATTTCTTTTGATATATCATGATTCACATATCATTATTGCGATGAAATTGATGGAAATAGTCTAACATAAAGCCAATTTGGTAATGAACTGCTGAAGGAATTATACAGAAGAAAACAACAATAGATAATGATGGTCAAAATAGTGATTGATTACACATGAAAATTAAATAATAAACGATTAATGACATATGACATGTTAATTAGGTACCTACCCTTAATTTGCCTCCAATCAGCGTGAGTCGCAGAATCAATTCACCCAGGTTCAATTCATGCCTAATAAACAGTTCATTTTCTCTCTAAATTATGTTTTTTATTTCGTCTTTTCCGTGTGACTGCTAGGTACTAGAAATGACTTATATAAATTTAAACTAAGTCTGGGAATTTGGGAAGAGGAGGTTGAGGGGGGGTTACAAATATCTAATAGTGAAAGGTCAATATTATACTACAGCTCCCTATTCTTTAACCATTTAGTTTCCAGAAAAATCAACATTGTTATAAAAAGATAGGAAAACTGGATTTGGAAAACAAAAAGGAAAAAGGAATCATAACTATTTGAAAAAGAAATATACCAAACTCTCGAGTAGGGGAAGTGTTCAATTCATACGCTTTATAATTTTTCTTTGTCCAGGGTTACACAAAGATAAAGTTCAAAACTTTAGGGTGTGTTTGGTACGAAGGAAAATATTTTTCAATTTTTTCATATTTGATTGTCTTAAATGTTTTGGGATTTTTTTTTTATTTTGAACTCATTTTTCTCCAATCGTAGGAAAATGTTTTCACTATCAAGAGAAGAGATTTTTTTTTTTCAAAACTCTTTTTCAACTCTCCACCAACCCGACCTATCCACCCCCTCCCCACCCCTCAACCCCGCCCCCACCCTAAATAGAACTATTAGTAATAGTACTTTCTTTTTATGATATAAAAAAGGTATTTTTTATTTCTTTAAAAAACACTACTTTCTTTTCATGAGGTAGAAAAGGTATTTTCTTTTATCTCAACAAAATGACGTAGTAAAACGTGTTTTCTTTTGTTTCAATAAAAGATGTACTAAAAGGTTATTTTCTTTCATTTCAACAAAAAAAAAATTATTTTCATAATCTAGAAAAAGTACTTTCTTTCGTTTCAACAAAATGAGTATATTTTTACATGTCGTAGAAAGAGTATTTTTTATGAAACACAAATTTCAACGTTGTTTTTGTGTAAAAAAATAAGTAAAGTAGCATATTAGTTCCTTTGAGTTTGTGTGAATTTTTAGAAGAATAATTAAATCCTTGAAGAAATAGAGTCGTGAAAATGTTGGGTATTTGGGGGAGGCAGGAGTTGGGGGGGGGGGGGGGTGTAGAGAGAGATCAAGAAACATGGTGACTTGGGGGAAAGGGGGTGAGAGAGTAGTATAAAAAATTATTTTCTACTCTCTAACCAAATATTAAAAAATATTTTTTGAAAAACATTTTTCACTCACCAACCAAACAAGGGAAAATAAGTAATAATCACACATTTACATTAAAATATTTTCTAGAAAAATATTTTTCATGAAAAACATTTTCCTTCGTACCAAACACACCCTCAGTGTTTGATGCTTAAACTGGAACAGTCACTCAATGTGGTCAGTGCTTCACCATTAAAGTTTAATCATCACTCATATATAAAATGACGACTGATTTTAAGCTAGTGTTGGATTTAGATTTGGTTGAAACTTGAAAAAAAAATCTTTGAAATTGTGTTGAAAGATAATTTTTGAAAGTTGAAGTTGTGTTTGGACATGCATTTTATTTTTAAAAATTTTGAATTTTTGTTAATGGAAGAAAAAATTTAAACAGTTTTTGGGAACTTGAAATTTCTTGAAAAACTTTTCCAAAATGATATTTCATAAACAAACAATATTTAAAAAAATTGAAAAAATGAAGCCAAGATTTATGGTCAAATTGGAGGTAACTCTTGTATCGGATAAAATATGTTCATATGTAATGATCGCACGAGAAAGCGATCCGTGGAGCCGAATATTCATAAAGGCAAATTAAACACTTGTCACCCGGTAGTACTTAATAAAGAATATTCTATAGCATTAAGTGCACGGTCTGTTATAGACAATATGACGTTCACTGCCAACCGTTATAAATTCTTCAATGGCCCTCTTAATTGTTATTTAAGAGGGGCTTGATCCTATGACCTTGTTCCTTAGGTACTACTATAAATAGTGAGCTCCTCAACTATTGCAGGGGACACAATTTTTTTGACAAACATATAAGATACTCTGTTCAAAGCTCAATACAATTTTATTTTCTTGCTTATTTAAATTATTATTACTGTCTTTGAAAGCTCTGCTCCCGGAATCATGATTTCTGTTATTTTCTCTCAACTTCAAGGCAAAGTCTTACATTTTTGTTTAATTTATTTATCATTCTTGGATCAAATCTGATAGGCTATATGCACCTTGTTATGTTTTGATGATCTAAACTTAATGTCAAGAACCAGATAAGTAACATGATACACATCCTCAAATATTTGGAAATAACCATACTTAAGTTGGAGAAGTACATCAGCCCTTCAGAAGTTAAAGAATCAACAAAGGAAATAGATGTATATCAGTTCCCCTGGTGATCGTATCGGTCAACTCTCCCTGGTGATACAAGAACAATGCAGCAATCGACTTCATTGGGAATGATCATATACTCAACATGCTTACATCATTCAAGTGATGAAACCAATATTATATTAACATTAAACCAAAGACAAAACATCACTTGAACACAGAGAATTTACTCAAGCACTCTCCATAGTGATTAATCATTTGGAAAATGATTCTCAAGTGCATCAAGAACAAAGAACAACATAGCAACGGACCAGTTCCCTATATTGAGTTATTACATGTCCTTAGTTGTGTTGTACCTTTGTCAATGTTCTCTACTTGTGATTCCTACTTAGCTTAGTTAGAAGCATTGTGTAGGAAACCCTTTGTAAATCATAAACCCTTGTGTTTGTGTATTGGTTAGAGTTAGTCGAGTTGTAAAGTCTTTGTAATAGAGTTGTTACAAGTTAGTGAGGGATTAAGAGGTTAATTACTAGGTTACAAAAGGTTGAAATCTAAAGTTTGCTCAGTAGTGAAGTTGAAATCCTACCAGGGTAGGTCGTGGTTTTTAATCCCATGAGTTAGAAATTTTCCACGTAAAACTTCTTTGTGTCATTTACTTACTGCAGTATGCGTATGCTCTGTGGGAAGTAATAGAGAACCTAGTTCTCTATATAGTTTGGTGGACCATCGAATTCTATTAATTGGTATCACAACAGGTTCTTTCTATCAGGCTAACACCTAGAAAGGATCCTCATGGCTGCTCCACCAAACTTTGAAAAAGGCCAATCTACTTACAGGCCACCAAGGTTCAATGGCCAATACAATGGATGGTGGAAGACTAGGATGCACGACTTCATCATGGCTGAAGATTCCGAACTTTGGGATGTCATTTGAGATGGACCTTTCATCCCTACAAAATCCAGTGGCGTCCCAGCTGTAACAGTCCCCAAAGCAAGAAAGGAATCCAATGACGTTGATCGAAAGGCCATAGAAAAGAATTTTCGTGCAAAGAAAATTCTTGTTTGTGGCATTGGTCCTGATGAATATAATAGGATATAAACATGCCAATCCTCTAAGGAAATATGGGAAGCTCTCCACACAGCTCATGAAAGACAACACAAGTTAAGCAATCAAAGATTGACATGATTATGAAATGAAGAAGAATAAAAAGGACAATGAGAGAAGAGAGCCCAAATTGGAGAAGAACCTGGTCCTCAAGACAAACACCAATGATTCAAGTGGTGAGGATGCTGATATGGCTTACCTGACAAAAAGATTCTAGAAAATAGTTCGCAAAAATGGATGCATTCCAAAAAGGGGCAGTTCTAGCAAGCCAAAAAATTATGACCTATGTCATAAATATGGCAAGCCAGGACACTTCATCATGGAATGAACTCTCCTAAAGAAAGATCAATTCAAGCACAACACAGATAAAGCAGTCAATAGGAAAATGGTTCCTGATAAACGATTCAAGAGGAAGAATGTCGATGACAATGTTGTGAAGGAAGCTCTTGCTGCATGGGGAGACTCCTCTAGCGAATCTGAAGAAGATAATGATCAAGGTGATAGCCCCATGATGCCAGTAGAAAGTGAAGCAACTGAGTATGATTCCATTTTTGCTTTTATGGCTCACTCTGATGATGATGATGAAGATTACGACGCCGATGATGATGTAAACTTTCTAGATGTTCAAAGAAACCTGAATTCCTGTTCTCCTAAAAAACTCATATATTTGGAAAATATTTTAATAGATACATACCACAGGCTTATAAACGATAAAAATGCTTTAATTGTGGAATTAGGAGAAGCAGAACAATCGAGATATGACCTAGTAGTCGTTGTGGTCGATTTAAAAGAAACCATTGAAAGTCTGAAGAAAGAAAAGGACGTCTTAACTAAGAAAATTGAAAACACACAACATGAGAGAGATGATTTAGTGGTTGTTGTGGTCGATTTAAAAGAGACTATTGAATGTGTTAAGAAAGAGAAAAAAGTTTTAACTGAAAAGGTTGCTAGCTTAGAACTTGAGAAAGATGATCTGTGGTAGTGGTGGTCGATTTAAAGGAAACCAGTGAGAGTGTTGAAAAAGAAAAAAACGTCTTCACCCAAAAGGTTGTTAACATAGAGCTCGAGAGAGATGACCTATTAGTGTGAAGTTGGGCGACATCAATTTTTGGCGTCGGTGCCAAAGAGCTAACAACGAATTTTGCTATATATTTGGTTTTGTGTGTGACTTGTCTTCATTCCTTCCGGGTTACTAACCTTTCTGTGAATCGATTGTTGGTACAAAAATGGCTCTCAATAATGATTCTCTCGAAAACTTTCCTTGGGGGGAAGAAGTGGACGATGACCAAGGTGATGAGGTTCCTCTTGAACCTCAAGTAAATAGGCGAGGCCAACCACCTCATGATAATATTACCGTCCCTCCCCCACCTCCACCAAGAGCGGCTCCACACAGGGTGTTGCCAAATGAAGGATACGCAAGTGCTATAGTCCCGCCCAGCATTAGGGCGGGCAACTTCCAAATCACCAATATTATGCTCATATTGCTAGAGCAACAGGGATTCTTCACTGGGGCTCCGATTCAAAATGCATACAAAAACTTGAAGGGGTTTGTGGACACTTGCTGGGGGAGTAAACAGACCAACGTCTCCGAGGATGCTTTAAGGTTGAGGCTATTTCCCTTCTCTCTACGGGGGAAAACCTTGGATTGGTTAGAAAGATTGTCGAACCATTCTATACATACATGGGATGAATTGGCAGAGAAATTCATTGCCGAGTTCTTTTCTCTCGGGCATATGGATACTCTTCGGGATGATATTCTAGCATTCAACCAAGAACCCAATGAGCCTTTGCACGAGATTTGCGAGAGGTGTCGTACGGTGGTAAAAGAGTGCCCGAATAATGACATGAATGAGTCTATGATTCAACAAACCTTCTACAGGGGGATCAACACTACCAATCAATGCATGGTCAACCAACTTGCCGATGGGAATTTCATGACAACGCCATATGCCGAAGCTTGTGAGATTTTATATGAAATGGCGGATACTTAATCGACATGGCAAAGTAGAGCCAATGTTCCTCAAGGTAATCCAAATGTGATTCACCTACACAAGGAATTGCATCATCACGGGCAATCAATTGCCGAGTTGACAACCACAATGAATCAATTAGCCAAAGCTTAACTTTAACAAGTTCAAGGTCCAAAGCAAGTGAATACAATGGAAGGTGTCAATATGATGGTGAACAAGCGAAGGCAAAAGGATCAACAAGTGCAATACCGTGTGGAACAATTTGTGCAAGATGATAGTGGGTTTGACCATGACGAGTAATACAATGTGCAAGAGGAAGAAGTGCAATATATGAACAACTACCAAGGGCAAAGAAACAATTCTCAAGGCCCGAATCAACAACAATGGCGATCTCAAGGAAATTGGAACAATCAAAACCACAAAGGCAATTGGAGTGGTGGTAACAACAATCAAGGTAATTGGAACAATAACAATAATCAAGACAATTAGAATAATCAAGGCAACCAAGGCAATTGGGATGGCAACAATCAAGGATATTGGGGAGGCAACAACCAAGGAGGTTGGAATAATAACCAAGGGAATCGGGGGTCGGGTTTTCAGAGGCCCTCAATCTATTAACAATCAAGCAACTCGACTCCTTATTTGTCTCATGGTTATAGATTTTCCAATAATGAGATGGGACAGATTGAAAATATGTTCAAACAAATAATGGAGATAAATGCCGACTCGGGTGCTCAACTAGCCTCTCACAACACTTCAATCCAGAATTTGGAGGTTCAATTAGGGAAAACCTCACAAGCTTTAAACACTCGTCCTAAGGGAGAACTAACTAGTGATATGGCGGTGAACCCAAAGGGTGGGAACAACACGGGACATGCCTTGGCCGTAACCACAAGAAGTGGAAAAGGTAGGGATAAAACCACCTCAAATCAAAGAAGAATTGTGGATGATGATGTAGTGGTTCAAGAAGATGAGGTTCCAAACAATATGGTTTAAGCTAATGAATAAGTGAGAATTGATATTGATGAAAATGTGGAGGAGAATCAAGAAGAAGTGAGCCCGTCTAGGGAACACGTGATTGAGATCCGGAACTGGTAGTGCCAAAGGCCAAGGTACCAATGCCAAGGCCTCCTCCTTAATACTCTCAAAGGATCGCCAAGAAAAATAGCGAGAACCAATTCAAGAAGTTTATTCACATGATGGATAGCTTATCCGTTAATGTGCCATTGGTTGAGGCATTGGAACAAATGCCCAGCTATGCAAAATTCATGAAGAATTTGGTGACAAAGAAAAGATCAATAAATTGTGAGACTATCAAGATGACACATCAAGTGAGTGCTATTGTGCATTCAATGGCTCCGAACTTGGAAGATCCCGACGCTTTCACGATCCCTTGCACTATTGGGAGCGTCGACATTGCCAAAGCAATATGTGATCTAGGGGCGAGTATCAACTTGATTCCCTACTCGGTGTTCAAATCTTTGGGAATTGGGCAACCGAGACCAACATCTATGAGGTTGCAAATGGCGGATCGTACTATGAAAGGACCATTGGGTATTATTGATGAAGTGTTAGTTCATGTTGATAAGTTCATCCTCCCGGCGGACTTTGTGATTCTTGATTGCGAAGTGGACTATGAGGTGCCTATTATCTTGGGTAGACCTTTCCTTGATATGGAGAAGGATCTTGTTGGTGTGGAAGCGGGTGAGCTCACCTTCCTAGTGGGAGATAAAAAGGTGGTTTTCCATGTATGAGAAAATCTACGAGGCAACCAAATAGTAATGAAGTTTGTTCGTTTGTGGACTTAGTGACCGAGGTGATTTTTGATGATGCTAGTGCCATGATGAAGATTGATGATACTTTGGAGGCCGTATTGCTTAATTATGATGATGATGAGAAGGAAGGCTATGTGGAATGTGTAAATGCATTGCAAGGAATGGGGTCGTACACTTATAAACCCCGAAAATTGTCTTAGATCTTGAGAACCGGAAGACTCCTCCAACAAAGCCCTCAATCGAGGAGCCTCCCACTTTGGAGTTAAAGCCATTGCCTCCATATATCATGTATGAATTCCTTGGCCCATGTTCTGCTTTACCAGTTATGCTTTCCTCTTGCTTGACTAACATGCAGGGAGACTCTACTTTGGTGGTGCTCCAAAAGAGGAAGAAAGATATAGGATGGTCATTGGCGAACATTAGGGGTATAAGCCCCGCCTTTTGCATGCACAAGATTATTTTGTATGAGGATGCCAAACCCTCCGTTGAACATCAAAGAATATTAAATGAAGCAATGCAAGAGGTGGTGAAGAAGGAGATCATAAAATGGTTGGATGCCGGGGTTTTTTACCTCATTTTCGATAGCTCATGGACCTCTACGGTGCAATGTGTCCCAAAGAAAAGGGGCATGACTATAGTAATAAATGGCAAGAACGAGTTGATCCCCACAAGAACGGTCACCGAGTGGAGAGTGTGTATGGACTATCGGAAGCTCAACAATGTCACTCGGAAATATCATTTCCCACTCTCATTCCTTGATCAAATGCTTGATAGGTTGGCCGACCAAGTTTTCTATTGTTTCCTTGATGGGTATTACATCTACAATCAAATTCTTATTGCTCTGGAGGACCAAGAGAAGACTATTTTCACTTGTCCCTATGGTTCTTTCGCATTCTCGCGGATGCCATTTGGGTTATGCAATGCACAATTGAATTTTCAACGGTGTATGATGTCCATCTTCACCGACATGGTGGAGGATTTTCTTGAGGTCTTCATGGATGAATTTTCGGTGGTCGAAAATTCTTTTGATGATTGCTTGAGCAACTTGGATAAGGTCTTGGCGAGATGCGAGGAGACAAACTTGGTTTTGAATTGGGAGAAATGTCACTTTATGGTCGAGGAAAGCATTGTCCTCGGCCACAAAATTTCAAAGCATGGTATTGAGGTCGACAAGGCAAAAATAGAGGGGATCTCCAAACTCCCACCCCCTACATCCGTGAAGGGAGTGAGGAGATTCTTGGTTCATACGGGGTTTTATCACTGATTCATCAAGGACTTTTCCAAGGTGGTGAACCCCTTATGTAATTTTTTGGAGAAGGATGTCGAGTTCCATTTCAACGGGAATTATATGAAGGCATTCAAATTACTCAAGTTAAAATTGACGACCACTCCTATTATCACCACACCAGATTGGATCTTGCATTTCGTGCTCATGTGTGATGTGAGTGATGTGGTGGTTACAACAGTTTTGGGGCAATGTATCAACGAAATCTTCCATACGATCTACTATGCTAGTAAGAACATGAATGATGCCCAAGGCTTTGCTAGAGATTCAAGACCGCAAGGTAGTGAAAACCAAGTGGCGGACCACTTGTCTCATTTGGAGGAGGAGGGGAGGCCATATGACGGCCTTGAGATAAAGGATTCGTTCCTCGATAAGCAACTTCTAGCCATTTTAATGACCGGGATGCCATGGTTCGCTGACTTAGAAAATTATCTTATGAGTGGTATTGTACCAAATGAATTCTCTTCAAACCAAAGGAAGAAGCTCAAACGGGATTGCCTTGACTATTATTGGGGTGAGCCGTATCTTTTACGGATTTGTGCCGATGGTGTGATTCGTCGATGTGTACCGTAGGAGGAACAAGAGGAAATGCTTGAGGCTTGCCACTCTTCACCATATGGTGGTCACCATGGTGGAGAGAGAACGGAAACAAAAGGGTTGAGTTGTGGATTCTATTGGCCTACTCTTTACAAGGACGCTAGCGATCTCGTCAAGCATCATGATGAATGTCAAAGGGCCGGTGGGATTTCGAAGAAAAACGAGATGCCCCTCACCACCATCTTGGAGATTGAAATTTTTAATGTGTGCATTGATTTCATGGGCCCGTTCGTGATCTCTTGTGGGAACACTTACATTTTGGTAGCTGTGGATTATGGGTCAAAGTGGGTGGAAGCCGTGGCTTTACCCAACAATGAAGCTCAAAGTGTGGTGGCAGTTTTGAAAAAGCAAATCTTCACAAGATTCGGTACTCCAAGGGCCATTATTAGTGATGGGGATCGCACTTTTGAAACAAAGCTTTTGATACCTTACTCATAAAGTGTCTACCCGCTATCACCCTCAAGCAAGTAGACAAGTGGAAGTCTCCAACCGGGAGATCAAGAGTATTTTGTCAAAGACAATGAATGCCAACAGGACGGATTGGTCAAAGAAACTTGATGATGCTATTTGGGCTTATAGGACGGCTTATATAAAACATAGGACGGTATGCCTCTGTACCGGTTAGTATTCGGGAAAGCTTGTCACCTTCTGGTAGAACTTGAGCACAAGTCTATGTGGGCATTGAAGAAGCTTAATCTTGAATGGGATGTCGCCGCCAACTTAAGGGTGGCACAATTAAATGAGCTTGATTAATTCTGGAACCATGCTTATACAAGTTCGTCCTTATATAAGGACAAGATGAAGTACCTCCATGACAAGTACATCCGGAACAAGGAGTTCAAAGAAGATGATCTTGTGTTATTGTTCAATTCTCGGTTACGAATGTTCCCGGGAAAGTTGAAGGCTAAGTGGAGTGGTCTGTTTGAGGTTGTGAATGTGACACCCTTTGGTGCATTAGACTTGAAGAACAAAAATGATGAAGTGTTTAGAGTCAATGGTCACTGGGTGAAGAATTATCTTGGAAAAGTTGATGATGGGCACGTCGTGGCGTTAATTCATTTCAAGTGATTGATGGTAATTTGCATCGTGTCGCGACGTTAAATCAGGCGCTTCTTGGGAGGCAACCCATGTTTCTTTTCATTTTTCATTTTCTTCTTTGTTAGATAGGTTTTGTATTAAGCTAACTGGTTTTGAAGTGAATTGCAGGAATGAGTGTGCATTGCAGGGACAGTGCTCGAAAAAGTTGTCCAAGTGTTGAAAATGTAGGGACCGCACAATAGTGAATGCAATCACAAAAAAGAGTCTGCGGCCGCACAATTCTTTGTGTGGCCGCACAACTGGAGACCAAAAATGTGAAACTCTCTAAAATTTTGAGTTATAGAGAAAAGGCCTTTCTGCAGCCGCACTCACTTTTATGCGGTCGCATAACTTCAGCAAGGATCGGGTAAAGAGTGCGGACCACACTCAAAATTGTGCGGCCGCACTGAGCTTAAATTTTGACCGACATTGGTCAACCTATAATAGAACCTCAGTGCACTATTCACAACTTTACACTCTGAGTTCTTGATACCTAAGCAAGCACAATGCACAACGAATTGATTCACACTCCACATTCATTTCATCAGTGAAGATTCTTACATGCACCCTTCATCACTGGTATGTTCAATTCAAGTTTAGATTTTTCAATTTTTCTTAGTTTTTGCTCTTAATTAGTATTGTTATTTTTAAGCCTAATATGCCAAATGTTCTTCATGTGCGCTTGAAATTATGCGGGTAATGTCATGTGTGATCATTGGGGACTGGGTAGATCATTAATTATGTTTAATTTGCAAATGCCATGTCTAAATTGTGCAAAAATGTGAATAACCTAAAGTCAGTGTCGTTTGATTTCAAATTGTGCGGCCGCACACAAAATTATGCGGTCCGCAGATCTTGAGTTAGGGCAAAATGTGTTGCATGTAATGTGCGGAACGCACTCAAAATTGTGGTCCGCGAAAAATTTGTGCGCTTAACCTGGTTTTGTGCGGTCGCACTCAAAAATCGTGTGGTCCGCACTTTGCAATTGTGCGGTCTGCACATGGCATTCTGCAGCCACACTTAATTTTGTGTGGTCCGCATTGTCTCTTGTGTAGACTGTTTCACTGCAACTGTAATTCAACTATTAACATGCTTCTGAACTTTAACTGACTTCTGTGCTTTGTATTGCAGACAATGGTTTGATCACGAGGCAGGGGTGATACATCTAAAGGGAGGGGTGAACCCTCTCGAGGCCGAGGAAAGGGCACTCACCCTCTAAGAGTGCAATCAAAATCCATAGACAAAAAGCCGACCACTGGGAGAGGTAGGGCCACAGATCCCTTAGAATCTAGCTCATATGCCCCATCTAGGGAAGCCTCCGAGGATCACTCAGAGGAGGTACAACCTGAGGCCCATCCCCAACCACAACAATTCAGTAAGAGATACCAACTACGCAACGAACCCTCCTCCATAACAAGTTCTTCTGAGGGTTCCGATGCTAGTAGCCAGGGTTCAAAGCCCTCCTCTACACACACTCCTTCTGCACCAGATGTAGTAGATGATGATGATGTTCCTGATGATGGTAGGGGAGGTGACACTAGAGTGACGGCCTAGAGAGGTCGAAGAAGAAGGAAGCGTGGGAAGATAGATTTGTGAGTTTGAATACCTTAACAAAATTCAGAGAGTGGGGGCCCAGAGATCGTTCACACTTGAGCGACAGTTCTTATTGAAGATTTGGATAAATACAATCCAAATATCCTTAAGCAATTCAAGGAGCGCAAGGGGTGGATGTGGTTCACCTAGAGGGTCATAGATGCAAAAGAGCACTTGGTACGAGAATTTTATGCTAATGTGGCACACATCAAGAAGGGTACCAAAGTGACCAAAGTGAGAAATTTAAAAGTCATATTCGACCCAAGCACTCTCAAAACTTATTTGGGATTCGAGGAGGTAGAGGCAATCCAGTACTTGGAGAAGCTTGCTATGGGTGATGCAGCTCGCCCTTGGTTAGCAGAGAACTTGCCTGCTCTAGGACTACAATCGTGGATCACAGCATGGGTTCCTATTACATGGGCCACCATCAATTTTGAAGCAAAAAGGTGGCAAACTTTTGTGTGCACCCGTATTGACCCAAGCCGGAATGAGAATAATCTTCCAATCCCCCGAGCAATTTTGGTGGCAATTTATTATGGCCAGGTACCCAATCAATGTGGGTGCCATCATGTTGGCCAACATGTCAGTGGTTGTCCGAACATGTGAAAGCTCCTACCCATATCCCAACGCCTTCATACAATATTTCACATATGCAAAGGTGGAGCGGAGGAGTTTTGATACAAAAATGCGGGCCAAGAAGCCCTTCTCATGGTAATCCTTTCAAGGTGCGGACAACCCAAAGTTTAAGGGTAATGCAACTACCACCGTTGGTTACAGAGTCTGCTGCTGAGCCATCTATATGTCCCATGCCTTCCACAGTAGATATTCCTTCCAACGAGACACCTGACATGTCACCACCTTCATCTTATAGACCATCAACATTAGTAACAATGCCTGCCTCATCCACATATCCACTCACTGCACTGCGAGTCTCAACAACTGGATGGAGATAACTACTTCTAAGAGGTCTGACATATCTAGTGATGTTGTAGCACAGTCTACCCCAGCAACACCACAAGTCCCGTTGTCAGTGGAGGAAACATTGAAGAAGATTCCGGAGAACCAGAAGATCATTATGGATACACTGGTGGCACTTGGGGGATATATTGAGGAGTTGGGAAAATAGAAGAAGACGAAAAAATCCCAGCTTCGAAGAAACTAGTGGAGAGATTGAGAAATGAGGTGACAAAGATTGCAGCAGTTGTTGATTTACCATTTGACCTACTGATGGAGACAGATACATCAGTATCAACAACTCCAGCAGCAGAGGCACCAGTTGGCCAGTCTGACGAGCCAGACCTTGCTTCCCACACTACCGAGGAGGTGCTTCAGATGTTTAACAACCCCGTTGTTCCCCAAGCAAAGGATGATGAGATCTAGTTGGAGGAGCCCAAGGGTGGTGATGCTTCCATGCACCCTGAGACCACATAGGGAGTTTTCTTTACTCTCTACCCTTCCTTATTTTGATGTATATATTCTATTTCCCTCGGTTTGTATATTCATTTGCCTTAATTTCAGTAATTTATTTCATAGCTTCTTTATTTTGTTTAATTAATATACTAACTTCTTATTTACTTTAATAGATTCTTTTTGATTTGGTAGCTTCTTTTTATGTTTAAGTGAGCAATAAGCCTTTGATTTTCCTAATTCCACGGTTCTTTCCAAAGATATGTTTTGTGTGAACCGGGTGGCTCTTCCCAACGATGGATGTCGTGACAACCTTCTTAAGGGATTGATGGCTTTAGGTAGAAACAATGGTGTTAATGACTAAAAAGGGTCAAGCATGCTTCACTTGGTACCAACACACTTAACTATACGTTTATGGTTAAAAACAAGCTTTTGGAAAGAAATGGCTCTAGTTAGTGACCTTGTGATTCTTGCGTTGACTTAGGAAATCATCAGGTGGTTTAGTTGAACCATTGGCGATTTTCAATCCTGAATAGGTTTGTAGTGGGCCCTCGAATCTATCCTCTTTTATATTCTGGTTGTGTGAGAGGTGAGATATTTTGTTACACGTCCAAGTACCTGCACGAAAGGTCTAGAACTTGCCCCGAATGTGTTTCTAGGCGCAATTCTAAGTTTGCTTGGCTTGAGAAGTGAATGTAGGCTCTCCTGGACCCGTTATAAAACCTTCCATGTCCCACCAATGATGTTATACTTAGTCAACCCTTTTTTAGCCTAAAGCCTTTTTCATTCGATAACCATGCTACAAGCCGTTACCCGTTTTATAGTGACCCTCTCTTGGCACCCAGATTTCCTTAGCATTCATGAGAAACAAATGGTGAAAACATAAGTCTGTGGGAGATATGAGGAATTTAAAAGTGTATCAAGGCACAAGAAGAGAAAATAAATGAAGAAGAGGATAGGCAAACAAAAGAAAGAAAGAACAAAAGAAAGTGAATAATTTGAGTGTTGAAAAGATTCAAAAGAAAGCAAAAGTTCAAAGCATGGAGAAAACAAAGAAAGAAAATATGAATATCATGACCAAGAAATAGTTATGTCAAGTCTCTCTATTTCCCCTAAGGAAATAAGAAAATGACTCAAAGCAGCAAAGTATGAGCCAAAAAGAGAAAATGGAGTGCTAAAGGAAAGATGAACCCATTCCATTCCAACATTTTCCTCCTTCGTCCAAAAGCCTTTATACATGCCGAAAAATCCCTACATGATTTCAAGCCGGGTAAGCTTACATTAGTGATGATCTACATGAGGGGCAAGCATATGGTACTTAGAGGCGTACTTGTGACATTCTTTTGAGAGTGATGAGCGAGCCTTTCACGAATCACTGCATTGAGTACTATATTCTTGAGTGAGATGAGCTTACGAAGGGTATAAGAGGATACGTTTGGGATCCACAGTGACCTACATGAAAGTGCGAACTTCCTTGATAAGTAAAATCAACTCTTGATGCTCAAGTGTCACATTAGATCTATTTGTGCTTTAACATTCAAAACATGGCCTTGTTGATAATTCATGAGTGTGTGGGAAATTGTTGGTCCCAATTGATGTGTGTTTGATTCAACTTAGGCCAGCTGAAATAGCTCTTTTCTTGTGGAGGTGGGAATTACCTTATTTGAGAGAGGACAAGCAAAAGCTTAAGTTTGGAGGAGTTGATAAGTAGGGATTTGACTACTTATCTGCACTCTTTTACTTTCGTTTTAGCTCAAAAATGCATAAAGGTATTCCCGAAAACTGGAAAATGTGCTTTCTTGCAGGAGTATTGGAATATGAGTCAAAGAAAGGAAAATCGAATCAAGAAGGAGTATATTTGGACAGAGGACTAAAAAAAAAGCAAAAAGAGGACCACACAATATTGTGTGCTGCCACAGACCATGAAGAACTTCTGACATATTTCCTTTGCAAAGTGCGGACCGCACAATTATCATGCGGCCGCAGAAGATGAGGTCCAAATAGATGGAAGTCTAGGTCCATGAAGAAGTGCGGCATGCACTATTATTGTGCGACCGCAGAATTCAGGAATGCGGCCACACTCAGAAATATGGGGTCCGCAGAAGTCTCTCCTGTCAAGGTCAAATTCAAGAGTGCGGCCGCACTCAGAAATGTGCGGTAAGCAGAATTTGAAGAAGTGCGGCCGCAACTCAGAATTGTGCGGCCGCAGAAGTCCATCCAATCAAGCCAACTTCAAAGTGCGGACCGCACACAGAATTGTGCGACCGTAGAACCTCCTCAGGGCCAATTTTGTCTGATAATTTCAGCTGGGTATAAATAGTTCTTTTTGTCAAATTTTGGTTAAGTTTAAACACCAGAAAGTAGATAGCCGTTTTTCCTTTGCTGTTTTGGGTAAATTTGTATTAGTTTATCATTTTAACATTGGATTTTCATCCCTTTATCATCTTTTATGAGTTTAATATTTTCTTCTTCTTTAGTTTCTTCAATTTTATCTATGAGTAGCTAAATTCTTAGCTAGGGTTGTGACCCAACCCTAGTGTGAGTGCCTAATGGATGTTAAATTTAGGGCTTTTTTGTGATAGGGTGAGTGATATTTAGCCTAGTTCTTGCTTCAATTTTAGGAATCAATGGTTGCAAACATTAATTCAAGCCTAATTGACCTAAGGTCATAGAAATCAAATGTGACACCCAATTTGTAGTAAATCATATCTACAAGATCTTCAAAGCCAAAAAGGAACACATGCAACAATACGTAATGAAAGTCCAAGCTCTGCTCTCTCGGTTTTGGGAATGGTCAATTACGCATATCCCGAGGGAAGAGAACGAGGAAGTAGATGCACTAGCCAATCTTGGATCATCCACAGGAATAAAGGGATCAGACTCCGCAACGATCATACAACTTATGCATTCGGTATTGGACGCGAATAGCTATTACGAAATAAACGTGGCCAATTTGGTATGGGACTGGAGAAATGAGATCGTTGAGTACCTTGATCACAGAAAATGCCTGAAGATCCTAAGGAATCTCGGGCGCTGCGCACTAAAGCAGCTCGATACATCTTCAAGGGAGGTCAATTGTACAAAAGATTTTTCCAAGGCCCATTGGCCCGATGTTTGGGAGCTTCCGAAGCTAACTACGTTATGCGAGAAGTCAACGAAGGGATTTGAGGAAATCACTTAGCCGTGGATTCCTTACTGTTAAAATTAATTAGGGAAGGATACTACTGGCCCCAGATGGAACAAGACGCCAAGGCTTATGTTCAAAAATATGATAAATGTCAATATTACGCACCGTTGGTACATCAACGGGTAGAACCACTGCACTCAGTTTTGTCACCATGGTCGTTCATGAAGTAGGGGATAGATATCGTCAGACTGCTGCCCCGGGCCCCCGGTAAGGTAAGATTTCTTTTGATTTTAATTAACTATTTCTCTTGGGTTGAAGCAGGTCCCTATACGAAGAACGATTCTTGTGGGAAAATATAATTTGTAGAATTGGGATACCAAAAAGATAGCCTATGACAACGAGCCACAATTCATAGGCACAAAGGTTACAAAGTTCCTTGAAGACTTAAAAATCAAAAGAATCACATCATCACCATATCACCTGAGCGCAAACGGTCAAGTAGAATCAACAAACAAGCTGATTACCCAAAATCTCAAGAAGAGATAGGAAGCGGCCAAAGGCAAATGGCCCCAAGAGCTGCCAGGAGTACTATGGGTGTATCGGAAAACGGACAAATCAATCAGGGGAAGACTCCTTTCTCTCTTGTGTACAGAGCAGAAGCCTTGATCCCGGTTGAAGTAGGAGAACCTACCCTGAGATATTTCCTGGCGGACGAAGAAACAAACAATGAAGCAATGTTGGTCAAATTAGAGCTGCTTGATGAACGCATGGACTTGACACATATAAGGATGGCAACCCAAAAATAGAGAATGGAAAGATATTACAATCGAAGATCCAACCACCGTTATTTCAAAGTAGGAGACTTGATTATAAGGATAGTAACTCAGAACACCTGGGAGCTCAATACGGGGAATCTAGGTCCAATGTCGGAAGGCCCCTACCGGGATTTAGTTATCACCAAAACGGGTACGAGTTGGAAAATCAAGACGGAGAAAAGTTTCTGAGCAACTGGAATGTGTCACACTTCATGAGATATGATTATTGATGAGCCTCATCTATACTGAAAGTATGTGTTGCACTTTTTTCCCCTTTGTCCAGTTTTTGTCCGAATTGGATTTTTCGTGCAAGATTTTTAACGAGGCAGCAATGAAAGGCATGCTACGAAGGAAGCTTTGACAACAGGAATAAGACCTTTAAATGACAAGGCACACAAGCAAAGAACCACTATGGAGTTGTTAGATAGTCTTTTGCTCGCTAGCAAAGTTTCTAACGTAAAGTAAAGTTTGTTGTCGAATAAAGATTACCCGACCGTTCACAAGTGCAAGCCACTAGGGGATTGTTAGATATTCCTTGGCTCGATAGCATAAATTCCTAAGGGAAAGTGAAGTTTCCTCTCGAACTGAAGATTATCAAACCATTCACTAGTGGAATCCTAAAAAAAGGTGCAAAACTTCTAGTGTACAAATTCGCATTCTTTGAATTTAAGCAATGGGAGGGAATGATATGAGGATGCGGCGAAAATGACTGCCACATCAACCGG
The DNA here is from genome assembly GCA_005239495.1 of Nicotiana undulata. Lineage (NCBI taxonomy): Eukaryota > Viridiplantae > Streptophyta > Magnoliopsida > Solanales > Solanaceae > Nicotiana > Nicotiana undulata. The sequence goes on along the minus strand of MDKH01240721.1, from coordinate 69,770 downwards.
AATACGAAACCCAAAAACAAAGTTGTATTATCGGGACCAGAGACTGTGCGGCCAACATCGTAGAAACAAGGTGTACAAGTTATCCACAAGTAATATCATTTACTTTTAAGCACAACGAATGCTTATGTACTTTTTGAAAATTGAAGGAATAAAGTAAAGTCCTTTTATTTTTATCTTGCTTCTTGTCCTATCGATGAATTAATTTGATCATTTAAAAGTTAAGCAAGAACTTCAAATGCTAGTGATGTAATGAACATGAGACGTCCTCTTCAAGATCACCATAAACATGAGAGTGTCACGACCCAACCTATGGGCCGCGACGGGCACCTGGTACCTTACTCGACCGAGTACCAATGTAACATATCTTTCTTATCATACTATCATGGATAAATGGGACAAAAGGGACATAATGAGATAACCAAATTAAAACATAAGGGAATGCTAGACATACGACGACCTAAAATGATATAGAAACTTATACATGTGACCTACGTGCCTATAAGGCTGACATGATCATTTGTAAACTTAAAACATAGGCCGACAAGGCCATAAAAGTATTCATATACCATTTATCTACAAGCCTCTAAAAGTACATAAACAACATAAAGGTCAGGATAGGGCCCCGCCATACCAGTCAATGCATGTCCTAATCATACTGACCAAATAGGCAACTACGGAGCTAGTGGAGTGCAGCAACACCTTCCGCTGATACGATAGCCTACTAGGAGGACTGTCAACCTGTCTATCAGGACCTGCGGGCATGAAACGCAGCGTCCCCAAGCAAAAGGGACGTCATTACGAATAAATTACTGAGTATGTAAGGCAGAATAGCATAACTAAGAACAGTAATGTAAAGAGATGTAAAAGATACAACCTGTAGCATCTGAGTGCCTTTGAGAGATAGTGACATGAAATGCGTGATACATAATATTTTAAAAGCATCCTCCTCTGTGGGCATCATCATATCATACCCGGCCTTGTAGAGGACTCGGTAAAAACATACCTGGCCATCATAAGGCTTGGTAGAATCGTACCCGACCACGTGGAGCTCGTTAAACCCAACTAATCAGTGATTGCACAATAGGTGCCATACCCGGCCGACTATATCGCAGCTCGGTAGAGTAAAATAGATACTATATATAATGCATGTTGGACTCGTGAAATCACGCTCTAAACCTTTTAGAGTGACGTAAGGTAGTTTCACCTTCTATTAACATTATGGACATCATACAGTGAATATAAGCTTCACTAGGACCCAAGGATCATACATAATTTCTTAGAATAAATTTTTAAGGAAAGAAAAACATGGACCACCTTAGTTGCTAGGAGTAGATTCATTATGAAATAGCATATCGTTTACGTTCGTTTCACTTTAGATCATGCCAAAAGAATGAAGGAAGTGACTTAACATACCTTATCACAATCTTTCCACTCACCAAGTTGAACTCTCCTCTTCGTACCTTAATCTACAACAACGATAATAATACTATCATTAAGTTATGAAAGGTACAACTATCGCACAACGAACGACAAGCTTATTTTGTATAAAAATGGGCAGCATCTCCCCTATTATCCTTACTTCCTCCAAATTCAAGATAACACCAACAACACAAGAACACAAAAACAACAACAACAATATATATACATTATTTTCCAGTCTTATCTCCACCACAATAGTTCACAAAACAGCCTACACACCCTAATCACTTCATACATGAAACGACAACAAAAGTAGTGTCAAACAACCTTAAACAAAATAACGACGAACAACCAGCACACAATTCCATCATTATGTGTTGTTTTCCTACACGTTTTATCCTCCAAAACTCCATAAAATATCAGAACAAGAGGCCAACATGAATCATCCCACAAACAGCCCATTACAAGTCAAATAACTTGAATTCACGACTTCCGATCACCGTCCCGTGAGTTATAACTATTAGGAAACACATTTATCAACCTTACTTGATATTTAAATACTTAAATACATATATTAGACGTTTCTTAACTATGAAGTACCTTCCAAAACTCTAACTACAAAGGAAAAAAAGAGGCGGTATAATGACACTTACGTCGTAGGGATCGTTTTGATGTTATCGTTTCTCGATTTCATGCCCGGGATGATAATATTATTTGAAACCCTATAAGATAGCTTATATTTATGGGTGTTCTCTAGTCGTGTTATGCTGAAAAATGAACAAGGCCGACCTAAGACTTATATATATGAACTTTGGAAAAGTCAAAGAGGTGCTAGCTTGGCACCCTAGCATTGGCCTATCTTCCGAGGCTTATATCTTTTAATCCATATATTGTATGAACAAACGGTTAAGAGCGTTGGAAACTACATTCCAAGAACTTAAATTTGGTATAATATGTCCCAATTAGACCTCATATAACACACGAAATGTATTTCTCCAAAAGCTTTAGTGACTTACCTACTTGTCACTTATGATGTCAGCGCAGTCTCGCGAAACTGCAAATATCTCTCTACTCCTATGTAGTATCGATGAACGGTTTATTGAGTTGGAAACTAGACTCATAGATATTAAATTTGTTTGGTATAGCATCCAACAATTCCAAGAATATTGGGAAAAACTATCAGTTACATTTGACCTAATATTCAACACATTATGAATGTAATTTGTGAAGACCTTTGCCAACTTTTGTTCCACAACTTGATTGACTTCAAAACGTGGCACACGAAGATCATACGACAAACATAACTCATAGCATAACCTCGTCCTAAAGTACATGTTATAACTTTTTTAAACTCGTCTACTTTCGACAAAACTTATTATCTTCAATTGGTTTAGCTTTCAAGCTTTCCAACCCTCTTGGTACTCATTATTTAAGATCTTAAATATTTGTAACCTCCAAGGTAATATAATTAACTTACTTTATGTACATTCAAAGATGATCTCGTTTCAAAGCTTACATCAATTGACTTACGACGTACTCACATACGAGACTATGGGGTGTAATAGAGAGGACCCTCTCTTATGAATTCTTCACGTTAAAGGGTTTATTTTAGAAGAACTTGTGCCCGGAATCCAAATACTACTAGTAAAAATACACCTGAAGCCTCGCATATCTCAGCGCGGAAAAATTATGAGAATACTTAAACAAAAAAAAACATAAAAAGGAAAACATGCGCAATACTTTTACAGAAAGTATGCAAAGTGAATATCTTGCACGATACTTGAACGAAAAGATGCTTCTACTCAGAATAAAAATGCCAAACAACACAAGTACAAAAATATGAGAAAGAAAAGAAATCAAAAACTAAGATGTTGCTTCTTCGGAATCTGGAGGAAGAGAAGCATCTGCACCCCAAGAGAAGCAGGTGGATCCGCTGTCGGTTCAATATCTTGGCCTTCACCATTTTAGCCTTCAGCATCATCACCTTCTGGTTCTCCTTCAGTTCCCAGAACTCAGAACTGGAACGGGAAGAGTTGGTAGCATCAGGACGGACCAGAAGATCCCTTAGGGAAGTTGACTCCAGCTCACAGGCCTTAGCAATATCGACATCGAAGTAAATGACACTCGCTTGGGCTCTTCCAATATTTTCTCCATATGTTGTACATAGAATATGTTTTTTCAACAATAAGGGAAGTCGTTTGACGCTGAAGTTCTTCTTTAAGTTGGTCAACCTCGGCAGAAAGGTTGTCCTGCTTGAATCTGGTGGCCCGGAGGTTGACATGAAGGTCACGGACAGTGGAGCTAAAAACTTTATTGTGCTCTATGACCCTCTTATGCCTCTCCTCCAACCGGGAATACTTCTACTCGGCAACAGTAACTTCTTCAGCTTTCAAGTTTAAGGCTGCCTCTAATTACTCAATCTTTCAGCAGAGGCAGCCTCGCGATTGGATGCAACAAGAACGACATTATGGACTTCAACACATTTGGCCCTAGCTACTTCAAGTTGTACCCGTAATAGGGTGATCTCCTAGCTAAGTGTCACTACCTCTTTCCCGCTTTACTAAAACCGAGCCCCCAATTCAGCAACTTCAGGAGCTCGTTCTTCCAGTTCTAGAAGGTAGGCAACAACTCGATCCCGCTCGGCCAACAACTGGTCCCACTCGGAGGTAAGATCATCCTTATCAAGAATCAACATTTGAAGGCCCTCGGAAGCAAGAAAGTTAGCCTGAAAAACATAAATACAAACTCAATACCAAGCCATAACAACAATAGAAGAAACAATAAAGGAAACAAAGATTATACTGTCGATGCGTTGTGCATAGCATTATTTAACAAACAGTCTCCTAAGAGAGTTTGTATTTTAGTCCGATCATTTTATAAGAGCCAGAGGATTCAGATAATTAGCTAGTTCCACCGGGCGGGACAGCAGATGGCATCAGGTAGAAAGTAAGACGGTGACGCTTATTCTCCTATAGGGATCTTCAGACGGAGCAACATAATTTTGCCCCAAATTCCCATGAACAGGGACTAGGGAAGGGGACATCCTTCTCTCGGGCAACTGCAACCGGGGGAGATGATGTAGCAATTGCTGGTGGCGAAGGTAGAGTTGGCGAAGAAGGATATGAAGTTAATGGCATTATTAGCTGAGCAGTTGTAACAAAAATGCTAGTTGTTGGTTGCTCATCAACCGAAAACGGAAGGGACCCGGTACTCAGCCTCACAGTACCAGGCACGACAATTGGGACTTGGAAGCGAGAGTTAGTATTTTTCACCATATCATACCCCCATAGAGTGCCGAGGCATCGTCCTCTGGTGGTGTAACTAGCTCAACTGATTGAGCCTTATGTTGAGCTGATGAAGGCCATCGTCTTCTTTTTAGAGAATCTCCCTCATCACTAGCTTCTCCGTCATTGTCAATCACCACAGTGTTTGTGGCCGGCTCGGGCGTGACGCTCATCACCACAACATCTGGGGATGGTTCAGGCACTGCATTCTTTGCATTTTTATTTTTTCCCCTACCGCGAAGGATCATTGTCTTTTTTGTTGCTTCATTTCCAGTTGGGGACTCTGAGAAGAAGAAATTACACCAGATGCAGTACCGAATACACCCATTCGGGCAAAGGCCTTCTGCAATAGCCTCGGCGCCTTTGAAGGATCAGCCAAAACATCCTCCCCGGGGATGACAACTGAGCCTTGGGGTAGACCTGAGTTCAACAGGAGAAAAAGGTTAATCAATTTTCTTTTACGAAAGGTAAAAACAAGATGAGTTCAACCTACTATGATTTTTGGATTTCTACCCATATTTAAGGGCCAGTTCTTTCCACGTGCGGGTCTAGGGCGTAGTGACATCCAAAATCTTTTGGACCCACTTGTCCAAGCCTTCGAACCTCGGTGGAGTCCATCGAGTTTCTGAAATAAGTGAAAGAAGAGGGATCAGTGACAATATGGGGTGATCTTTAACTAGAAGAAAAGACAAACGATGAACTTACGAGTCCGGTTCAACAATTCCGGAAAGGATGGAGTCCTGGCCGAAATGATGTCCCTGGTGGCAACTGCAACGAACAGTTCCATCCATCCACGATTGTTGTCATCATCCATGCTTGTTAGCAGAGCATGGTAGCCACGTTTGCTGAAATTTATCATTCCCCGACGGAAAATCTTGGGGAATAAAGGTTCGTTAATCGAGTCAGGGTTAACTCTTTGCCCGTCTCCTGGCATAGATGCCAAAGACAAACAGCTCTCCTTCACACAAATGGGCTTATTTGTGACAGGCATACCTGGTAACGGATGCAGAACTCTATAATAAAGGAGTAAACCTCCCTGCTTAAAGAGAACAGCCCCAAAATGAAGGATATGTATAAAAATACATCAAACCCTTTTTGGGTAAGGTTATCCACTCCGTCAGGTCGGGAGCGATGATGTTTAAATCATGACATTGGCAGTATTCCGTCACAACAGGAATGCTGGAAGGACGGTCGGAAGAAGGATACATACCAACAACCTACGTGCGAGGGTATTTCTCTTCGAAGTCCTTAGTTGTGACAAGACTTCTTGGAATAATGGTGTTCACCATAGGAGAAGAAGCTTCATCATCTTTACCTTTATTCTTTGAGGAACCAGGGTTTCTGGAAGAAGAAGTCGTTGTTATCAGAATGGAGAAAAGGATTTTCTCTAGAGAAGAAGGTTAGAGAAAGTTGAAGACAAATACGAGTTGAGTTTGAAAGAGTTTGAGAGAGTTGTAAAATTATGAAATGTACATGAAGAAGCTTGATGCGTATAAGTAAAAGAATAGGCATCTAAAATCGTGGCCATAATTACCTCAATAACCGGCAAAAGTGGTGCTGAATCATGAGATGACGTGTGTTCGGGGTATTAAAAGCGGAGGGACGTGCGCCTAATGAATTGTCAGAAATATTTCAGAAGGGGTCAGAGAATTTTCCGCTTAAAAGGGTATCTCCACCAACTTTTCGGGACACAAGGTTATGCCACCGTAAAGTAGGGGGACTATGTGGGGTAAAATATGTTCATATCGCATGAGAAAGCGACACGTGGAGCCAAAGACAGAAGACAATGGGTCTGAATACAACGATCTCGAAGAGAATGATATTCATAAAGGCGAACTAAACACCTGCCACCCGGTAGCACTTAATGAAGAGTATTCTATAGCGTGAAGTGCACGGTCTATTATAGAAAATATGACATTCACTGCCTACAAATACATTCTTCAATGACCCTCATAATTGTCATTTAATAGGGGTTTGATCCTAGGACCTTGTTCCCTAGGTACAACTATAAATAGTGAGATCCCCAACCATTGTAGGGTACACGAATTTTTCGACAAGCATATAAGATAATTACTACCACCGGAAGCTCTACTCCCGGAATCACGATTTCTGTTGTTTTCTCTCAACTTCAAGGCTAAGTCTTACATGTTTTATCTAATTTATTTATCATTCTAGGATCAAAGTGATTTAATTATCTATAAACAGCGTATAAATTTAACTGTACCGTTTTATGGGTAAACAAGTCTAGAAAAAAACTTTTAACTTTCATATTTTCCGTTCTCGTTTACGCTTTTTTTTTGGGGCTTCTGAACGAGATAGTTAATTAGGAAAGGTAAAATAGTAAAAATTTGAAAGCTACTGTCAGTTGAAAGGGGGGAAAAGGATGAACGCTAAATTTAATATTGCCAGTTGGTATAAGCATGGTAAATAGTTATGTAATTTACACGTCAACGTTGAGAAATGAATATTACTGTATTGTCTCGGTTAGCTATCCCTACAATATAATATGGAATATAATTTATGTTGTATAAACATAGATTCTGAAATAGTATATGCTTTATTGTCCTCATGAATCGTAAATGATGGCTCTTCCTAGAAAAGGAAAATAAAGCTATTATCTGGTCCGGATTTACTTTATCTTTTGTATCTTTAACAAAAAAGACCGATTTCTTTCATTATGCTATTCGAAATTTGAAAAATAGTTCGCCATGACATGCAAAATATAAATAAAAATGGCCCGAGCAGGGATTACATACTATAACGCGGATAGTAGAGGTGTGCATACTACAATCATACTTCTCTATAACAATATCCTTATATGACAACATTTTTTTATAAAAGTCAAGTATTTTCATGTTATATTATAATATGTGTTCTCTATAACAGCACTTCGCTATAACATCCAAAAATATTCGAAACAAACGAAATTATTATAGAGATATTTGACCGTACGTAATAAATAAGTGAAATAAGGCATTATACTTAGAAGATCGATGGAGAATGAGACGTTCTATATCCTAATACGAAGAGGCTAGTAAGTAAGAAAGCTTGAGAGTGGTAATTCTCAATTCTAACGTCTGTAAATGATATGTGTTAAATAAATAAAAACTACGTATATCTAATTATATAAAATATTAAATATTTTGATTTTTTCGATATTTCAATTTCTGTTTTTCTAAATCCCGAACCAAGAAACTCAAAGTTTAATTTCTCAATCCGACCAAACCGAAAAACTAATCCAAATTAAAATTCGGTTCGGTTCTGTTTGAATTTTCGATTTAATCAAAATAATGCACACTCCTAGCGGATACAATTATTGCTCGAAGTTTATTGGCTAAATATCGATATATAATGTTTTACACATAGAGAGTTTTGAGAGAAATTAGCTCCTTCTTTTTTCAATTTGTATCTTGCAGTTGAATCTCTTTAGTCAAAAAAATTTATTGTACAAATAGGCTAAAAATTATATGTATCCTTCGTCAAAAGAGCTTCAAATACTTATTGGGATTCCTGGCTCCACCATTAATGTATCTAGCCCATCACCATATTCCTTATTCTTTTTCTGTTTTTTGATGGTATTATATATTTTGAAAAAGAAAACAGTAAGCACATTTTAGTTGGCTATGCGCAGCCTTAACTACAGTCAAACCTCTTTGTTTGTTACGAATATTTTAGGATGTTATAATAAAGTGTTGTTACATAGAGAACATATATTATAACATAAGATGAAAATTGATTTCAAAAAATCTTGGCTTTATTATTAAATATGGATGTTGTTATAAAGAGATCTAACTATATATTACGATAACGTGCAAATTAAAAGGCAGTTCATGGATTTAAATTTTCAAACGATAAAGATGGAACATTATTAGCATAGACCAGAACTTGAGGTAAAAAACTAAAAAGGAAATATATTTTCCCGAACGGTTCACGCAATTAAAATTAATTCGAGTGAGGATATGGTAGTTAGATACTTTGGATTTTGCGCGTTCGAATTGTGTGTGTTAAGTGGTTAAATCTTACGCATGTTTTACACGAATAGCACATATATTTTTAATTATTTATGACGTGAAAATACTACAAGAAAGAGAAGAAAACTTCCACGAAATTTCAGATCCGTAGTTTGGCTGGCATCTATCCTTTTGACTTGCACGTATCCATTCAATTATTTCATTGATATTGCTAGTTTGTTTTGAATATTTTTGGATGTTATAACAAAGTGTTGTTATATAAAACATATATTATAACATAACATAAAAATGAGTTTCGAATTTTATTGACTTTTATAGAGAAGTGTTGTTATATAGGAATACTGTTATAGAAATGTTTGATTGTATAACACATCGAATGTCATTCTATATATTGTTATGTGCGGTCAAAACTCTCTATAACAACATCCCTACGTAACAACACTTCTTTATAAAAGTCAAGTTTCTTCGGGATCAATTTTTATTTTATGTTATAATATATGTTCTCTATAACAATACTTTACTATAATATTTAAAAATATTCGTAACAAACGACACAGTAATAATTAAATCTCTGTGACAGAGGTTTGATTATATTGAGTCTCCCTTACATTTTTCATTTATGTTTCAAACGACGAAATCAACCTTCAGATTTTTTGCTAACTGGTCAAGAACAGTTGTCTCTAAATTCCTTTTCTCTCTTAATCTTCACGCCGTTAACACAACGTAATATATTAATGTCCATGTTGTGTCTGATGCTGAAAATAACATACTCATATTACAAAGAAATCTTACAGCAACATCGACAGCTGTGAGCAGATAAGACAATCCCGTAAAATTGTAAGACCTTAAACAGGATTTTTATTATTATTAAAAGAATTTTCGTTCTATATTATATTAGAAGGTGATACATTTAAATACTAGAAAAAAGGTAAATTATGCCATTCAGAATTGGAAACGGGAAAGAGATTCCTTAAGTGCATTGATTGATAATAATGTAAATTAATTTGGTGTTGGTGCATGGATTCTTCACATGACTATCGTATTTTGCCTAAAGAAATTAGAGTCAATCATTCAATAATGATGCCATTCTTGCCTGCTGATAAGAACGAAAAGGTAATCATAACATTTTACGTGGCCATAAGTTTGGTTGAGGTGACAAAATGATTAAAAGAAAATATTTAATTACTCCTATTATTCATTAAAAATAAGTTGTATAATGAATTTTTTAAAAACGGGTCGAATATGAATATGAATTATATTATCCATTTAGAAAATTGTTAACCAAATGGATAACTAACGTAATTAACTTTTTTATTTGTAAAGTTTCAAATTAGGGGTTCCTCAAGTTTAAGAGACTAGTAATTCATCCGTAAGCGATCATATTCAATAAGCCATGGATAATATGAACTTCCATATAATTTGCGGGATAACTCATTTTTTTATCCGTCTCAAATACGGATCGAGCCGAATAATTTATCTGTTTTTTGAATTACTCATTTTCGGCACGTTTATATTCAGCTCGATCCGCCGATTTGCCACCCTCGTAAAGTATGAGTTGGGGGTAGAGATGAAAGTGTCATCACACGAATTATAATAATTGATGTAACAATACAATTTTAATCCAATATATATTATATAGTTTCTATTTTTAAGGTTATGCACTTTTATAATAAAAAATTAGTAATTTTAACTATAATAATATTTGTTAAATATTTATCTTTTTTAAAGGTCTCACTTGATTAATACTTAACTAAATTTAATAATGAAAAAAGAGTAATCAATAATTTATAAAATTTAAATAAATAAGTTTAATGTAATATAGTTTTGAATATTCACTGGGCTCTTATATTCTTAGGAAAACTGAAATTCAAGAAAGAAACAATTTCTTAGTTATTGCAAATAATGATTTCAACTTAGAGTTAATGTCAAAGCAGAACTAATTCAAAAACGGAGCTTTAGGGCCACGTGAAATGGCAACTCGAATTGAACAATTTTGCAATGAAAAGCGAGACAGAGAAAGTGGAATTCCAAAATCTCCCCACTATCTTTTTAATTATTCTTTTTGGACTCATCTATTTTTATTGAATTATGATTATTATAACTTACCACAACTACAATCACCTATTTTTATTGCAGTAGTTGGTTTCATGAAATCATTCTTTTTTTGTTTTCCTTTAAACTACCACGACCCTAATTTTTTTTTTAATAAAAGTAAATACTCTATATTTCAGTTTATTATAAAAATATTCCTTGGGAACACGTTATGAAGTCGTAAGAAATAATTAAATTATTAAGTAGGACCCACACTCATGAGTCCTCGTCCTATTACAAATTACGAGAACTTGGTAACAATTACCAAATGATATTTTTGCTCTATGATTTCAACAATTGTCCATTCTTTTGTCAAAGCGTAACGCTAAGGCACCACAGCACGCCCTTTGCTCTTCTCTACCCCATTTGTCCCTTCTAATTCTCTCACTTTTACTTCACTCTCTGTATTTTGATGAATTAAAGGGTGTTTGGTGTTAGCAAAATGGGTTCATGTGCTTCAGTGCATAAAGATCCAAAATCAACGATGAAGTTCCGTCTTGTTTTTGCCTCTAAAAATGACAAGCTTGTGAGTCCATCGCCACTCAAAGATAAACCCATTGAAAATGGTGATATCAAACTCCCTGATCCTCAACTCAAACCTCAACCTTCACCAGTCGTGCCAGTAACCAGTTTTAGCCACTATGGTACGATCTTCTTGCTTTACCCTTTCGTTTTTTATTCCTCAATTGTTTTTGGGCTTTTTTTTGTTGTGTATGCGCGGTCTTCTTTGACGTTGATTCACTTTTTGTTAACCGTTTTTTGTGGGTTTTCTGTAATATAAAAAAAACAAGGGGGATATTGTTTCTTTTCCTGTTAAGCTCAACAATTTTTTCAAGTTTTAAGTTTTCAGTAAGTCTGGTGTTTACGCCAGTTTCTTAAGTTTGTTATATAATTGTTAGGTTGATTTTTCTTTGAGAAAATTATAGAGGTGTTCGATTTAATCAGTGTTGTCAAATGCACGCTTAAACCCTGATGCGAGGCTTAAAGCGCTTTGCCTACGCTTATCAAGGCACGAAGGCATACTTTTCCTTGCCAATGCATAGAATCCTGACAAGGCGACACTAAACAATTGATATTTTATTTTATCGTAATTTTTTTCATTTATTCATACTTATAATTATTGGTCTTGGACTATATATACATAATTTTACTTTTTCTCCAGTTGCACTTTTTTTTATTAATATCTTCGCTTTATTTGTGGGTTGCTGTTAAAGCCCCAACAGACCCCAGAGCTTTTTTTTGTGCTTTTCGCCTTTGATAACACTGATCTGATTGACATGATGTTCATGATTATGTTTCAAATTAGTCGCTATAGAAACCGAGATTTCACTGTTTTTATAAAAAAAAAGTAGTATAAGTTTGTGGCTTGAAAATTACAATTTTAATAAGTTATGTATGTTCCCCTTTTTTCTTTTTGGTATTAGCTGCCCATTCTGTTTTGCAATTAGGAAAGATTGACTAACGAGTTATTGTTAAAATCTTGTGCAATGCCAAAATTCTATTATTGATGGGGGCATGGGGCCATCTGCAGCACATGTAGTCATGGCACTACAATTTATTTTTTATTTTGCTGGAGACAATCTACACTAAGCTCCCGCTATGTGCGGGGTCCGGGGAAGGGCTGGACCATAAAGGTCTATAGTATGCGGTCTTGCCCTGCATTTCTGCAAGAGGCTGTTTCAGAAACATCCTCGTCCTGTAACTAATTAAAACCTCACCTAACTAATTTAAGGAAAACAAAAACATCCTGTATAATTCAATTGCAGAGTCATTTTCAATATTCTATATACTTGATGAAGATGTGCTTGTCGTCAATAAAAAAAACCCAGGTACAGGAACAATGAGTTGCACGTCTGATTTAATCATTGTGCTAACCTCACTGTTGAGATTGGCATGTCTAATACTACCTAATTCTAGTTTCTTATTTGTGTGAAATGGATGATTTATTTTGAATGTGATGTTTTGGGATTGTGGTGGAATAATGAATGATGAAAGGACATCATCTATGCTTTCTTTCACTTTTCTTCTTTTGTTTCTCTAGTATCCTCAAATTGATTACCTGAAACAGAGAGCTCCTTGTGAAGACTTCAAAATATCTATATGCCAGGGGTGGTTATAGATACATAATGATCATGTTATTGTGCGTTTTTATTATAATTTGTAATCTCTGATACAATTTATCTCGTCTGATAGCCTGAGGCATTCCTTGGTTTTAGGTAGCAAGGAGGAGGCTTTCTTTGATTCCCAAGCTTGGTTAGAGTCAGATTGCGACGACGACTTCCTTAGTGTGAAGGGAGGTAAGACAAACCTTCAATACCTGATGATTTTCCATTTTCTGCTTCCATCTTTTTTTCTCGTGTTTTTAAATTCGTAAACTGGAAAAAGCCCCATTATGCATTCTGTTGAAGTTAAATAGCTAGTAATGACCGAAAGTACATGAGTGTTTAGTCCAAGGAAAGTGGAACACCAAGTAAATAGTTATTGTTAAGATAGCAACATGCTTCCCAGTAAGAATTGGAATCTCAGCACCAAAGATATTGTTCTTGTTGCGTCAGCCACTTTCTATTTGCGTTTGTCATCATTTTATAATCTTGTCGTTTCTCTCTTCACTTAAAATGCAGATTTTACACCATCACTGGGAAACACTCCTTCACGTGGAAATACGCCTGTGCATCGAGGTGTTTTGGCTGGTAATAGAACCCCTTTTGTAGAAAGACCTCCTGCTTCTTTACCGCTATCTTCTCCAAAACATAAGAGGAAGAATCTACTTGAGCTTTTCAAAGAAAGCTCAAGAAACCGGAATCCCAATGAACAATATGCTGAAGGCAACCATAATGGAGTCGCTGCTGATCTACAGCTACCACCCAAATCCACATCTAGCACACCTTATGTGCCGTTGTCCAGTGGCAAGAGAACCCCCAATGGAGAGCTAATAACCGAGGCCAACTCACCGAGGTCAGCACAATGTTGTCTTCCTAGGTTGGGAAGTGGCAGCTTTAGGGAAAGGAGGAAGAGTATGAGTCCTCCTGCGCATAGCGTCAGCTAATAACGACAACCTGGCTCTCATAAGTTCTCTATGTATGTATGTGCAAGTGCATCTGGAGTTCTGTACATTGACTTTTGAGATGTGCAATTTGACCATCAGTGGTCAACTAAACTTAAGTCCATGAGATCAGGTGTGCATTGGCACAAACATATATTGCTACTATATGTAAGTACTGTATAAAGCTATAGAGAATGGTGGTGGGACGTAACCTGTTGAAATGTACCATTCCATTTGAAACTACCTATTTAAACTATGCCATGTTTCTCCTTTTTGTGTGTTTTGTGTGTGTGGGATGGGGTGGGGTTATGATTCATGAAAACATGCCCGAAAGAATTTCTTACTTCATTGAGCTGACCATCAAAACTTCCTTTGTTTGGTAGGGTCCGAGCCTGACCTGGAACCATTAGGTGGTTAGTGAACAAAAACAAACTCACATGGCCTTGATTATGTTCTTATTTATTTAATCTAACATATATAAACATATTGTGGGATTTGCTTCAGGTCCATCGACCTATTAAGTTAAATAAAATTGAGAAAATCAGAAATCGGACAATATTTACTCGGTTTAACATATATCATACAGATTCCATGTATTAATTATGGCTCCTGGTACGATTGCTTTGAGGGTACCAACATAATCCGAACTCGCGTTTCCTTTTTCTTTCTTGTGATTATATTTTTTGTTCCATCTAATAGAAAAGTTCAGCTAGCATTGGTATTAATTGCGTCACCCTTTCAATATATCCTTGTTATTTCGGATAGTATGGGCTGCCTTCACAACTTGACAGTAGAAGCCAAGCAACAACAAAATATTTTCTAGGATTAATTATATACACTTCACTTACAACTGACGAAAGATATTTTTATCATTATCATTTTACTAAATTTTCATGAAGATTTTCCTAGAAAATGACCATATTTATACCATCAATGCATAACACTGAAACCCTATTTTCTATCGTTTTCTGGTAGGTAAATTGGTAAACCAAAGGAACGTCCAAATCCAGTCGCTCCCATTTGATCACTATCTTCAAAAGCAATCACAATATTTTGGGATAATTGCATTTATGATTTAATTAGTCGTTTATTTGTATAATCGGCAATTGATGCTAAGTTATTGTGCAAAGGTCCAACTGAAAAAAGAAGAAAAAAAGTCATGTAAAATGTTCGTCTTAAACCATTTTTTGTTTGTCTTCTAGTAATTTACAGAAACGCATGCGAGGTGTCTGGACAAATGGAAAATGCCATGCCTGGTATTTATGTGTAGTTAGCGAGAAGAATTAGAAGATATTTAATCTTACTTACATTATAGACAAAAAATGGATCAGTTCAAGGACTAACTACGTCGAACCAGTAAGATCACAAAATCACGTTAAACGGTTATTGCAAGATGATCCGATGATATACGCAGCATGCGGGTGCATCTTCTAAACAAGTTAGCAATATTTATATCAGTCGTGAGTAGAGGTGGTAAAATGGTTAAAAGAAAATCGTTATCCACCCATATGATCCATTAGAAAATGGGTTGGACGGTGACTTTTTAAAAACAGATCAAATATGGATATAAATGATCATGAAGCCATGGATAATATGGATATCTAAATTATCCGTTGGATGACCCTTTTTCTCAAATACGAATCGGGTCGAATAATTTATTTATTTTTTAAACTTACCCGTTTCAACCCGCTCATATCCGACCCGACCGTTTGACACCTGGTCCCGAGAGTTAGCTGGATTTGCGCACATATCTAAAGATAAGCAAATATATATATATAACCTGCACATTATGTAGTCCTATATATATGGCGTTATAGAAGGAGCCAAGTGGAAAACTAACATGTGTAACAACACAGGCCACATATTCTCAGCTGTATGATACGCAAATTCTGCCAACTGTAAACCCAGTTAATCTCTACCTAAATTGAGTAAATTACACTAGTGAAATTAGTTCGATTCAAAATTGTTAACAGTAATTCGTTTGAGCTTCAACATCAAGAAAGCACCCCATTCCTGACTGACGTTCTACATTACTTGGCCTGCATGTTAATATTAACTAATCAGTTACGTTGATCAAAAAAGGAGATAAGCAACCCATAAAAAAAATCCAAAATTTGGTGGGCTCCAACACCCATTCCCTCCAAATTCACAGTTCCCACTAGAAACTGGTAATAGAACTAGCGGGAGAGAAGCAAAGTGACAAATTCACCACACCTTTTCGAAAATCAAGAAATCAGAAACAATATTGTCCAGTTAGTCAGTTGACAAATCAAGAGAACAAAGAAGAAATCGTTTTCCCACGTAACAATTCCCAGTTTTTGGCGCATTGCTAATTGCTCTGTTTCTAACCCTCTATAAATTACTCTTCTTACTTTCAAAGCAACCCAATTTCACACACTCATAATACATGATAATTTTACTAGCACCAATAAAATGGCGCTCCATAGATTATCGAATTTAGGCGTTTTAGGATTTGTGACATTTATAATCTTAGTGTTTGTGTCTCATCGAACATTTGGGTCCAGCTCGAGAGGCCCTTTTGGCTTTTTTACTGATGATAATGGCGTGAATGCTGCAGTACCAAGTGGTGTGTGCGCCACTTTTGTGACTATTCATGGTTATAAATGCGAGGAATATGAGGTAATTAATTGCCAAATGATATCATTCTCTGATCTACTCTGTTTCTTGGCCTCAGAGGACACATTAGATTATAATGGTATTGTCCACCAGATTAAACAATGGGTTTCTTCAATTTGAGATTTTTCAGGTTACTACTGATGATGGCTACATATTAAGTGGGCAAAGAATTCCGGAAGGGCGTGTAGGTGGTGGTGGGCAGAACAGGCAGCCAGTTTTATTGCAGCATGGGGTATTGGTGGTAAGCATGTTGGAACATACTCCCTCCTCCGTGTTAATAAACAATAGAAAATTTTGAGATACGTGATCTTGAAAAAGCTATAATTTTTGCAATTTTTTTGAAACAGACTAATAAGGAAATAGTGTCAATCTTTAGCGTATAATGGTATAAGCTTGCCTCACTGTGAGACCGACTGGTCGAACAGAGACGGGCGGGTTGTCCCTCGCTGCTGCATTCTTTTAAGCTATGGATTAAAGGAACAAATGTAGTTGAATGGAACAACATGCGGGTTACACGTTCCACTGTGCCGAGATGTGAGGTGCAGGTGGTGATGATCACCCCGGGATATGCGCTAGTGGCCTTGACAGGCACTCCAGAACGCCCCAACGCTTGTGAAAACCCGGGTCGGTCGGTCCTCCATTCATCCGACCGGAGGTATGGATAACGAGGCCACCTTCACAACCTTCTCCCTTCTGTCCCTATGTTAGAGGGGTAACTTAGTGGGCGTTTGGACAGAAGAATTGTAAAATTCCAACAAAAAAAAGTGAATATAGTATTTGAAAATTAGAGTTGTGTTTGGACATGAATTTAATTTTGGGTTGTTTTTTAAGCTTTGTGAATGATCTGAGTGAAAATTTTGAAAAACAATTTTTTGGAGTTTTTCAAAATTTCGAAAAATTACAAAATTTATCTTTTAAGTGAAAACTGAAAATGTTATGGCAAACACTGATTTCAAAAAAGAGTAAAAATATTTCAAAAAAAAGTAAAAAAATTCTTATGTCCAAACGGGCTCTTAGTACAAAGCCTTCATCTTTGTCAAAGATATATCATGTCATGTAAATTTATCAAAACAAACTAAACGTGGAAGCATAAATCGATCCATAAGTACCAATGAAATTCTTTAATCTTATGGTTATTGATCTTTCAAATCAAGACGTTTGAATTTCAAAGAAGGCAATTCTCTCCTTTTTAAAAGTGGAATGCCAGAAAATAATCAGATATTTTAGGAAGGAGTTTATTAGTTTTAATTTAGTGCATCATTAAAATAGAACTTGAAATAAGTCATTTATGCGTAAAAATAGATCCCTTGTACGTTGAACATTTCTTATAGGGATCAGAGCTGCATCTATTTCCTAATTCTTAATCAGTTAGTGAGAGAGGATTTGAGGTGTGAAACCTAAAGGATTTTGACCCATAATTGGACAAAACAGTGATACTGCGCCTCTACTTCAGTGAGGGACCTTGTACCACTGTCGTCTATCATTAACTCACTAGTTGTACAATTTTCTTAGCTACATTGTGGCCAGCTTAGCAATAGGAGATGTGTCCTCTGATTTTTGTAAAATTTAAACATTAAACAAATGACTACTGGAAATTCGTTGTGATCCGTACCTCTTTAAATAACAAGAGGGAATAATGTATATCACAATTGGAACATAACAGAATTAATGATGTCACCCTGCAAAATGAAATCTCCCTTCATTCTTATCCCAAAATTAACATCTTCTTGTTAAGTAGGTAGTAGCTAGTCGTACGTCTGTACCTTAAGCTTTGCCACGTAATGATGAGGGCACTAAATTCCTCATTTTGTCTTGGACCCAAACCCAATCCCATAGAATTTAGTCAAATTAAGCAGATATACTCAGATATAGAGGTGGCTAACGGGTGGGCCGGGCCGGGCCGGATTACTATTTTTTTAACCGTACGGGTTGGGTAGCGGGCCGGTTACGGTTAATTGTTAACGGGTTTAACGGGTTCGGGTTTATCCGGGTAAAAAGTAAACCGTACGGGTAGGGTTTTAAGGGGCCGGGCCGGGTTACAAGATTTTAAAATTTTAAAAAAAAAACAAAAAAAAAATTTTTTGACCGTTGAACCGGTCCGGGCCAGACCGGTTTAACCGGTTCAGGCACTGTTCATTTGAACCGGGTTGGTCCGGTCCGGTTACCCGTCTTAAAAATTTAATCCGTTTCAACCTCCCTAACCCCTTAACCCAGCCCCACCCGGCCCCCTATGAACCGGGCCGATCCGGTCCCGGTTTGAACCGGTCTGGACCGGTCCGGTTCCGATTTGAACCGGCCCGTTAGCCACCTCTACTCAGATATGGCCTGCCTTATTGGCCTTTTGCGTACCTGCTCACGGGAAGGTAAATTACAAAACATTGATTTATATGCTTATCCGCATAGCCACTTAAATTGCATTGCACAAACAACTACGTAAAAATATGCAGAAATAACTATGTGTGCGCCTCTTTATTTAAAGCTGTAGCCAATCAGTATGTAAAAATTATAAGAGACTAAAGTTTAAATCCTAACAGAAACCTTAAAAAAAGTTATAATTTCTTCTGACTAAATTTTAATGGACAAAGTTATATGATATATATGTTGATAGAATATATGTTCTCTATAACAACACTTCGTTGTAATATTCAAAAATATTCAGAACAAACAAAGTTGTTATAAAGAGGTTTGACTGTAGTACAAAAATTGGACACGTACTGTTAATATTTCAAACTAAAATGTTAATTGCAGGTGAAGTAAACAAAATTTTGGACATTATTTTGCAGGATGGAGTAACGTGGCTACTAAATTCACCAGAACAATCACTAGCGATGATTTTAGCAGACAGCGGTTTTGATGTTTGGATTGCCAACACCAGAGGAACTAGATTCAGTCGTCGTCATGTGTCTCTTGATCCTAATAATCCGGTATTTCTATCAATTCCACGTTAATCAATAACATGTTTTAATCCTTAAAATTAATTTTATGGTTTTGTGCTGTCATTTCCAATGAAAGGAGAGATATATATTAGGCTTGTTAAAGTAATTTATAATCTTTAAATATCTTATTTATCAAGATTGTGGTATACAGGACTACTGGAATTGGACATGGGATGATCTTGTGGTCCATGACTTGCCCACTGTCATTAACCTTGTTTTCAATCAAACTGGACAGAAAACTCACTACGTGGGCCATTCATTGGTAAGTTTAGAACAGAAAGTCAGAAACTAGTCCAAACTATGTAACAATCCAATCTACTACTAGTAAAATAATTAGGAATGTAAATAGGGAAAATATTGATCCGTCATGTCCCATTTTCATCCCTTAAAATAATCCGCTTTAAATGTATGCCTGCAGTGTCTTAAAATGTGTCACTGGAATTTGATGTTTTTCTTAGTATATAGCGTACCCAATTTCTAGTATGTTTTTATTGATGTAAGATTTATCATAGAGTATTACAACTTAGTTCCCTAGTAGACATGGGGGATCTGCTAAGGAGGAAGGGGTGATATGCCACCCGCACACCTCGATAGAAATGTTGTATGGATATGTATTTATATATAGAAAATGAATAAATAAATACAGTGGCACCGGAAATAGCAAATGACTTATTGGTGCCACTGACGCAGACTTAAAATTTTGCCTTCAGGGCGTGGGATCGAGCCCAAGTTACTGCATTGTTCGTAACTCATTCTGTTTTGCTGCTTAAAGGAGATTCGTTCTCCTTTTTCTTCTTTTTTTTTTTTTTTTTTTTTTTTTTTTTTTTTTGCTTCTTCTTTTTTTTCTCCTCCAATTGCTGCTCCCTCTTTTTTTCTTACTAGTTCCTATTGACTTTCTTAATTTTATATATTCTTGCTTCTATTTTAAAGTTTATAGTGTTCTACCAAAAAAAAACTAGTATTTATTAAATAAGTTTTTGCTTTGAGTATTTAAATATGCATCTATAGTGAGTTTTATAGCCCGTTTGGTCAAGCTTCTAAAATCAGCTTATTTTGAGAAGTGTTTTTCTCAAAATTACTTCTTAAAAATGTGTTTTTGGTTAGAAGCAGTTTGTGTTTGGCTAATTAATTTGAAAAACACTTTTGAACAGTAATTAGTGTTTGGCCAAGCTTTTGAAAACTGCTTCTAAGTGTATTTTTCTCAAAAGTGCTTTTGGAAGAAGCTATTTTTTTCTGCTTCTCCAAAACTGCTTCTGCTTCTCCCCAAAAGCACTTTTTTCCTTCCAAAAGCTTGGTCAAACACCTTAATTTTTGGCCAAAAATACTTTTGGCCTAAAAAAAAGCACTTTTGGCCGCAAAAAAGCTTGCCCAAACAAGCTATTAGTCTTATTTCCCCATCTTTTAGTCAAACATAACTCAAGAATATGAAAGTTCGTCAAAGACAGTTGTAAATGAATAATATTACTTTTTGTTGATATTAGTTATATTATTGTTGTTGTAGGCTTTGCTCACCATAATTATTAAATTGTTTTATTTGATCGATTTGTCTATATAAACCCAAAAGACGAATAACTTGAACCGAAACTCAAAAAAGATCAAGTCAAAGCCCAAAGTAATATGGCATCGAAACCTTCAAATTCTGAATCCGTACCCAAAATCTTTAAATTCTAGATCCGCTTCTACTAGTAGATTTCTATACAAGAATTATACCTTCAACTTCTAGTATAATTTATAGCCACTAATGTGATTTGTATTATGAAATTATAGGGAACTTTGATAGCTTTGGTGTCATTCTCAGAAGGAAGACAAATAGACAAGATAAAATCAGCAGCTTTGCTTAGTCCAATTGCTTATTTGAGTCATATGACCACTGCACTCGGCGTCGTTGCAGCCAGATCATTTGTTGGCGAGGTAAAAGCAAAAATTAATTAAATAATTGCCTAACTTCAGTGGAATTAGTTCAATTAAACTTGGTAAGAATAATTATGTGTGTCAATATCAACAGATCACTACATTATTTGGTCTTGCAGAATTTAATCCAAAAAGGTAAATCACTTATGACTAACCAAATATTCTCTCCAGTCTAAAATAAGTGATTTTTTTGCTTGTTTTTACGCATATTAAGAAATTTATCTTTTAGCACTAATTAGCAATGTAATTGACCATATTAACATTTACTATCCTCATAAATACTCCTAACACATACTCCAACACTATTTACTCCAAGGGCAGTATAAGAAAAAAATAATTAATTCTCGAAATCTGAAAAATCACTTATTTTGAACCGGAGGGAGTAGTACTCATAACATTTGTTTTCCTCCATCTTCTTAATTGATGACAATATTTTTTACTTTTTCAGTCAACCCGTGTCTAATTTTGTCAAGGTCTTGTGTGCTTACCCTGGAGTAGATTGTTATGATTTCATGACTGCACTTACTGGTAATAAATCTAATTTAATAGAAATATTCTTCAATAATTGACCAAGTCATTTACATTTTGTTAGAATTCTTCAATGGTTTATTATCTTCTACATGGATACAGGAAAGAATTGTTGTTTAAATGCCTCCACTGTCAATCTTTTCTTGAAGAACGAGCCTCAATCCACATCGACAAAGAACCTAGTGCATTTGGCTCAATGTAAGTCTCTTCAATAATATATGTGTGCTAACACCTTGATCCTCGCGTATTATCATATATGATAAAAGTCATTTTTTATGAAATTTATTTTTCACCAAAAACTCATTTTCTAATGTTTAGTTGTCATAAAATATAGAAAAACATTTTCCATCAAAAGGGAGTAAGTGCAAAAGTCATTTCTTATAACTATCTTGAATTTTTTATTCAAATTACTTGTTCTAACTAATACTTAGATATTATTATTAGTCTTTACTACTCAAGATTTTTAGCAAAACACTATTCAATTTTCTAATACTACTATTAGTTTCATTTATATTTTTTATTCATCAACCAAACATGGTAATATGCGTTTACCATGAGAAATGTTTTGAACACACTATAGAGTTTAATCATTATTTTAGTCATATGCATGTTGCTACTTAATTATCCTAAACTATGTAATTAAATGCAGCTGTTAGAGATGGTATTTTAAAGAAATATGACTATGGGAGCAGCAACTACAATTTGGCACATTATGGTGAAGCTAAACCTCCACGGTATAATTTGGCAAATATCCCTCGGGACCTTCCTCTGTTTATCAGTTATGGAGGCCAAGACGCACTATCTGATTCAAAAGATGTCGAGACGTTGCTCGATTATCTCAAACTGCACGATGTTGACAAGTTACACGTTCAATATGTCAAGGAATATGCTCATGCTGATTTCATTATAGGAATCACTGCTAAAGATATTGTCTTTAACCAGATTGTGAACTTTTTTAGAAACCAACACTAAGCTAATCATCCCTTTCATCAAACGGCGTTTGATTATCCGAACGAGAATCTCCTCCTTTTGGGGGGGAAAAAGAAGAAGAAAAGATAGATAGGCAGAGAGATTTAAAAAGAAAGGGAAGAATGATGGAGTTTTTGTATGTACAAAGTTAGTTTGCATGCTCAAGTGTTAAATGAAAAAGATTTTTACTGGAGTAAATAGTGTTAGAATATGTGTTAAGGGATATTTTTGTGAAGAGATAGTAAAGGTAAATATGGTCAATTTTATTACTAATTAATGTTAAAAGATGAATTTCTTGATGTATGTGATAACAGTCAAAAAATCACTTATTGTGGACCGGAATGAGTACACAAATAAAAAAGATTAGGTAGGGGGGAGGGGTAATTAAAACCAGCTCTTTCACGAGACGAAATTGTTGAAATTCAATTAATGTAAATTGTATACTATATGATTAGCTATCGTTCTAGAAGATCGCTAACAATGACCAATTATATATCTTCGCTAATGATTTTGACTTCACATTTAAGGAAAGCTAAGATTAAACAGGCAAAAGGTGGTATTATGATTTCAAAAGAGTCATGTGTTGGCCTACAAATATACAAGTCTTTCGACTATCTGTTGCCAAAAATCTACTGAAAATTAGCTTCCTTTAGCGTGTGATGATGACACCAACTAATTACGAAATATTTCTTTGGTTTCTAGAGACTTTCTATTTCATCAATAATAGGAAATCAATAGCACCTAACTAGACAGGTTACTTAGATTAGAACCCAAGTCTCCGAAATATCAGTGTACCAACCAGAATAATTATTTGCTTATCAACTGCCTATTAGTTTGTTCATAAGCCCATTCTCCTATATTTGGAAAATCAGACACCAAATTGTGTGAACATAATCATGCAGTGCGCCAACCATAAGATAAACATTCTTGAGATTCAAGATTGGTTGGTACCAAATCAATAAAATGGCAATCATATGCATGTCAGTACGTACAGCTTCTAAAAACTGTATTTATACCATTGAAACTTCTCCTTATTTTGCTAAGCATTTATATACATCATGTTCATCTAAATTAGACATAAACTAGTATTAGTACCTATAATAAGCTTTGCAAGCGAGGACAAAATCACTTTGTTAGCAACATGGAGGCTCTACGAAAATCATTGTTGATTTTTGCTATTATTGTGGCAGTAATAATCCAGAATAAAGCAATGGCGGCACAACATGTAGTTGGGGGGAGCCAAGGATGGGATGAATCCACTGATTTCAACTCCTGGGCGTCTGGTGAGACATTCAAAGTTGGAGATACACTAGGTTCGTTCATTGCTTTTTTCTTGTTCATATATACCAAAATTAGGGATAATAGCACTTTCGGTCTTACCCATAAGGGTTGTGGTGGAGGGGTAAGTACATCTTCATCCTTAACCAAAGGTCTCGGTTCGA
Organism: Nicotiana undulata; assembly: GCA_005239495.1. NCBI lineage: Eukaryota > Viridiplantae > Streptophyta > Magnoliopsida > Solanales > Solanaceae > Nicotiana > Nicotiana undulata. The sequence continues at coordinate 45,539 of MDKH01240721.1, read as the reverse complement.
GTCAATGGGTATGGAGTCGCCTTTGTTAAGGAACGCTTTACCCCCTGTGGGACTTCCCGGCGCGAATCTGGATTTAGTCGGGGCCCAATGTGGGTACTGGACACCTGGTGGGAAACCAAAAAAACACTTTCGGTCTCCCAGTTATTGATAAAATTTTGATTTTGATCTTTGCGATATATGTCTAAGTACATTCAATCTTTAATTACAATGCCCATCTTTTATCCTTCATGTAGAAAGTATGTTACATCTATACTACATATAGGACTATATTACCCTCAAATATGGAGTAACAATGCAAATTTATAGTACACGTGGGTAATTAAATGGTACTACATGGTTATGAATTTACAAAATTTGTGAAGATTCACGAGCAGACATACAAATTTCAAATAATTGAAGTTTAGATATATTTAGCCAGATATCATAATGTCCAATCATCAATGTGCTCAAGTTCCAATATTTCAATATATTTTGCAGTATTTAGGTACAATCCAGGCCTTCACAGCGTTGTCGAAGTTGAGGGTGAAAGTGCATACAAGAGTTGTGATACAAGCAGTTCAGTGAACTCAATGAGTGCAGGTAACGATGTTGTTAAACTAAACAAACCAGGGACTCGATATTTTGCTTGTGGAACAGCAGGTCACTGTGACCAAGGAATGAAGCTTAAGATCACAACTGTTACTGGAAATGCACCTTCTAATCAGGCTGCTACTTCTTCCACCCCTACCTCCTCTTCTGCAGCGCCTAATTCCCGTCGTTTTTCTACTGTGTTCTTCACTTTCATAGCAGTAATATTTACTATACAAATGGCTCTAGTCTTCCAGTTATAAGTCAAACTTTGCTTTATTTGGTTCTATGTTTTGCACTTGATGAGGCGGAGTAGCTGCTATTTACAGGGAGTGGAGCACTATATTTATTTTGTCTATAAGTTTTTCATGTGATGTATGGTGATTCTGTTACTTCAAATTTTGTAAGGAAATCAAATAATGACAGCTTTTTGTTGTTTCACAATATTTTTGCCGTATCTATTAATGCTTTTCTTAATGAAATCATTTTCCTGTGTCTGAATTGTTGTAAATGTATTGTTTGTATGAGCTAACAATTTACTTCTATCAAGTTCAATTTAGATGAATGAGAATATGCTACAGTCTCATAACCTAAAGTTTGAATTTTGAATTTGTGTCAACTGTAATTGAATCTCAAGAATTGATGGTGAATTGGGCTGTAGGATTCCTGTCATTTACTTCTGCTGTCTCTCTTCCAAAGTATTGGAAGAAAAGTAGGAAATATTGAAAGATCTACAAAAGTAGGAAAGTTCAGTGCCCCTTTTTTGCAGCGCTTAGACTTTGCTAGATGGGGGAAGACATTCAAATAGTTTCAGGCCCTAAGGTTCCCCTGAGTTTCCCTTTGGTCATAGATTGTGTCAATTTTTTTGGCAAATACATAAATTCATAAATTTTATCCATATTTTGGCAAATTCTCAAATCCAAATTCCAAAACCAACTGATTTTGGTCCAAAATATTACTATTGCATTTTTTAAAAATTGTCCTAAACTTTTGTATTTTATAAAAGAGCCCGTCATTTATTATTTTGTAATAATGATACTTCGTCTTCTCGGTCATCTGATAGTGTATTATATAGTTCATTATAAAAATGATAATTTCGGCAAATTTATTTATGTGTTGTACTATGGTTTGTGATAATGATAATGAATGTTATTGATGAAGGTACTGTTGGGTATTTATGATAATTTTTAAAACTTGTGGGTATAAGTCATGTTTCATATTTTTTCAAAATAATAACCAAATATGTTTTGAGAACAGATGTCCAAACACATTTGCATCTTCAGACCAAACTTTATCCAAATCAGATTTTTCAAAGTAAATTTTTAGAAATCTATGACCAAATGCTAGTTAAGTCTTGTCTTATCAAAATTCCAACCACCGGAAATACCTACAGAAGCACGACACAAATTAGTTATACTAGTTTTGTTGCAAAATAAACTTATTATTACTACCAACTTGTTTGGGACTGAGACATTATTGTTGTAATAGTTGTTGGTGGCGGTGGTGTAAAGTTCTTACATACTCACCCCTGCTGCTTGGACTTGCCTGAAAGCCACCATTATGTGTGGTGTTGTTTAAAACCTCTATGATTCGTTCAACTTTCTCAATTCCCTGAAGTGTAATTATTGGGTAAATAAAGGCGAGTAAACTAGATTCGTCTTAAATATACTATCAGTTTACTTAAACATATTAGATGAATACATATAAATACTCAGATATTATAGCTATTTTATATAAGTTAAATCGAAAGAAGCAATAGAATTATATTTTCCTTGATCTACACAAGAAAATGATTGATTAAGATTGTTTCTCGGGTGAATTTTCAACAAAACCATCCTCTCAGTCTCCCCCATCGCTCATTTAGTCCCCGCGAATAATGTTCCAAGTTTCATAGGAAATTACCACTATGCTACAGAAATTTGTACTATTAATACACACAAAAAAAGTGTCATTTATTGATGTAAAATGATGTTTTAGTCGGCTAATCTCCAAGGATCCTGGAGGCATGTAACATGTTAAACATTAGTATTCCTACTTCTATTCAGTTTTAAATAAGATAAGATGCTGATTCCTGGGGCATGAAACATGTCAAACACTAGAAAACCTATTTATATGTGTAGTTTTAAGATACACTTCTTTCCAAAAACAACAAAGGTAGAGAGAGAGAGAAGAGCTGAAAATTGCAGTTAGGGAGAGAGAAGTTCCCAATTATCTCCATCATCGTCATTCCTCTTGTTCTTGGATGTCTGTTGCTTATCTTGTCCGAAATTTCGTCTGTTCCAGTGAAGGACGTGAGGTTGATAAATACGCACAAAAATTAGTTAACTAGAATTTGACCTATCTACAGTCAATCAATCATCATTGTCAAATTAACTTAAGCTGTATAAATCCTATGTATCCACTTTGCTCTATTTCAGTATCATAGTTAGATTATTGCAATGGCCATCAACCTACGTAATCATCATCCTTTATCCAGACCAGACGTGGACTCACTATACTTTACCAATCACGCTTAGACAGAGTTAAAATTGCATCTATCTATGCATTCAAACAATACACAGGACCCCAAACAACACAATTATGTCACTTATTAAGTAATCACAGCTAAATCTCTTCATAACCATTAATTGATTATCTGTTTAAAATAGTACTCCCTCGGGGTCCACAACAAGTGATCAATTTATTTTTGGCACGCTCATTAAGAAAATATTAAATTCTATACAAAAATACTTAGTATGACTAAACTAACCTTAGTTAAATATTTAATATGAGGAGTAGGAAATGTTTTTAGGGATATGTACATAAGGGTAATTTTGTAAAAACAAATTGAATATTTTCTTGGTTATATAAATGGACACTTATTTTGGACCAAAATAAAAAAGCAAATTGGTCACTTATTGTGGACAAGAGGGAGTATTGTACTCCCTCCGTTTCAATTTATGTGAACATACTTCCTTTTTAGTCTGTGCCAAAAGGAATTACCTATTTCTCTATTTGGAAATAATTTACCTTTATGCAATGATTTATAGCCACACAAAACATATGTGGTCATTTTACACCACAAGTTCAAAAGTTTTCTCTTTTCTTAAACTCCGTGTCTGGTCAAATGAGTTCACATAAATTGAAACGGCGGGATTATTATTTGCTTACACTATCTTATTACATTGTTGTTGCTATTGTTTCTCTATTGCTCCATTTTTACGTTCTTGAGCCAAGGGTCTCTCGGAAACAGCCTCCCTACCTTCATGGATAGGAATAACACTACACTTCCCACACCCCACTTGTGGAATTGCACTAGGTTGTTGCTGTTGTTGTGCTTTTTAAAATAGTAACTAACCTGCTATCAATGTATATAACTTGAACTCTACTAACGAGATTCTAAGGAAAGTTTAAAAAAAAAAAAAGAGATAATCATAATCACCTTAGACGATTACGCTTAGTAGCCTCACGGGTCTTGCGCTTATCTTTGTCTTGTGTGTTCTCAAAAAACCTCCTTCGCTTACATTCCTGAATAACTCCAGCTCTCATCACCTCCCTTCGAAACCGTCCAATAAGCTTCTCTTCGTGCTCATTATCATCCACAATTACCTAAACATTGTAAGCCGATCTGAAGAAAAGGGCAAACTACGGAAGTAATATCAGAATTTGAAGACGACGATGATGATAATGGTAAAGGGGTGTGGTTATTATTGTTGTTGGTTGAGATAAGAGCGTAGGTAAAGGGGCTTGAAGAAGAAGAAGAGAGGGAATCGGTGGAGAGGAGCTTTGGGGGTGGGTGGTTTTGACTTTTGAGGGAGTGAAGAAGGAGAAGAGATTGGCTATGGATGAGACTGCCATCGGAGAGTATAGAAATGGCTCACAACGAGCTTTCCCTTTTAATTTGGATAGAAGGGGATAACCCAAATAACTGAATTGAATACCTTATTATGCTCCAACTCCTTTTTCTGGTCCTTGAGAATTTTTTCAACTGCAATTTTTTAAAGATACGTGTAATGATCGAACTTTGTACGCCTTTCAAGATATAAGATAGCTGCTCACTAGTAGTAATAAATTACTGCTAATTCATATTTCTAGTTTCGCTTTATTGGTGAGAAAGCTCAGAGCAAGAGATTCTTGTAAAAATTGCATGGGGCGACCAAATTAATTTATACCCGTTTTGTTTTTAAAAGATGATTTTGCCCTTCAGGATTAATGACAAAACAGTAGACTGCAGCATAAAACTTTAGCATATTTTGGTACGAAATTTTAGCAAATGAACTAAATAACTTCAGTATGCATTAGAAAAAACTCATTAAAAAATTTCATACTGCAAGACAAAAACTTAAGCATATTTAGTATGAAATTTAGCAAATGAACTAAAAAAATTTAAATATGTTTACTGTGAAGTTTTAGCAAATGAACAAAAAAACTTAAGTATGTTTAGCATGAAGTTTTAGCAAATGACTAAAAAAATTGAAGTATGTTTAGTATGAAGTTTTAGCAAATGAACTAGAAAACTAAAGCATGTTTAGTCTGAAGTTTTAGTAAATGAACTAAATAATTTAAGCATGTCTAGTCTGAAGTTTTAGCAAATGAACTAAATAACTTCAGCATGCATTAGCAAAAACTCATTAGGAAATTACATACTGCAAGATAAAAACTTAAGCATGTTTAGTCTGAAGTTTTAGCAAATGAACTAAAAAAGTTTAAGCATGTTTAGTCTGAAGTTTTCGCAAATGAGCTAAATAACTTCAGCATGTTTAAATTAAAGTTTTAGCAAATGAACTAAAATAACTTCAGCATGTTTAGACTGAAGTTTCAGATAAAACTCACTGTAGACTGCAGGATAAATAATTTCAACATGCATTAGCATGAAGTTTTAGCTTCAACAAGAAACAACTTCATGCAAGTGTGATTCTAAAGATGAATCTGGACAAGTTTCTGGTTTTTTGATAAAGCTGCTGAAAGGAGAGGAGGAGATATTTTTTCACGAATGAGGTTGCAGATCACGCAATTTGTCAGGGGTGTAATTGTCATATTATTACGAATTTCTTGTCAGCTCGCTCCAAATCAATAATTTTTAAAACTAGGGTACAGATTAAAAGGTGGCACAAATATAGAGTACGACTGCAAATATGTAAAAATGAGTTGTTAAGTCAGAAAAGATGAAGTTTGGACTATGGACCTAGAGCCCGTTTGGAGGTGATTTTAAGCCAATATAACTTTTAAGTCATTTGTAGTGTTTGGATAAAGTAAAAAAGGTAACAATAGCACGGGCTAGCCAGTTTTCGGACTGGCCATTCAAAAATAGCCAGCGTTTGCAATGTCATTGAAAAATAGCCACTATTTTGCTACAACACAGAAAGTTCCAGCATAATATACTAGAGAACGGTGCACCTATGTATGAACTTACAACATATTATGCTGGAATTCCAACACGTGAAAAGTTCCAGCATAATATACTGGAGATTGGAGTACATGTGTATGAACTTCCACCGTATTATGTTAGACCGGTATATTATATTGGAACTCTAACATATTATGCTGGAAGTCCAGTATATTATATCAGAATATACTGGAGTTCCAATATACTTATGTTGAAACTCCAGTATAATATATTGGAACTCCAGTATATTATACTGGAGTATTTTCGAATTTTGAACAGTATTTTTGTTCAGATTTATCTTTACGTGAAAAGTGGCTAAATTTCAATTACTTTTGAAGTTGTGACTATTTTTGAATGACCACTTGTAAATCTGGCTATTTAAGCACTTAATTTTAAACTAAAATGACAAAACAAGCCAAAAGCTCCTAACTTATATTTTTGGTTTAAAAGTCACTTAAAATAAGTCCATCCAAATAGACTCCTAAACCATCTCGTATAAGGAAATACAGTAATCAGGACATATAACACTTCAACAAACAGAAAAGAGAGCGGAAAAAGGGAATCTCAAAGCATCTCCGATTCTCCCTATAAAAAATTACGTAAAATATCAAGCACAAAAAACTTTACTATGTGCCTCACACAACTGACACCAGTTGTAAGAGGCTTTATTTTGTCTCACAGCAAAGTGGAGCCTCACACAACTAGTGTCAGTAGTTGTATGAGGCACAAAATAAAAAAATTCACAGAACACAAAATCAAGAATATCATAAGGATTACATATATTTAGAAGATGTCATTGAAACACATAAGATCTTACAAAATGTCAATTGAATAACAATGCAATGGTCAACTGAAACTCTTTACACGCAAATACAGAGATTCAAGAGACTCTAAAAAGAACAAGAAAGAAAAAAAGCAAAAGAGACTGTAAAACGAACACGAAAATAGAAAAATGTCCTAGAAAGTCCTAGAGTATTTTCTGATCTCATACATTATTGATGAAATTGAAACAAGATCTTTGTTCAAGTTAGACCCACCATTTATCCTCTTTATACAATCTGAAAGCCTCGTATAATAAAGAAGAAGTTGAGTTAATGCAGCTCTTAGAATGTCCATTCCACACAGGAAATTGCTGAAAGAAGTAATGACATCATTGTGCATAAGTTCAATTGCAGCTTTCCATCTGCTTGCAAAGTCCTTTACAATCGGCTCGACTTCAGCAATAGTTATAGGCCTTTCAGTGCCAATACTTGGATCCTCAGCTGCAATAAGATAATATTCAGGGCATCTGAGAACGTTGGAGATAAATTGATATGCATATTGTTAACACTTACACCCTCTCGTCTTTACAAACTTGATAAGATTGCTAAAATGCTCCAAAAGCAATTCTTCCTGCAATAAAATCAAACATAAGAACAAACCCTTCAACTGAAGTTTATGATTGTAAAATGCTCGAATATCGATTGTAGAATCAGGTAAAACAGGCTTGACATGAAAATTGTTCAACAAATCTCCTACATATGTTGCTCTTAACGTTAATTAGAAATCCTACTTATGCCATCCGTAATGAAGAAAACTCATCTAGGAAAAGGTATCCACTATTCGTGATTGCAACAACAACAAAACATACCCAATCCCACTGGTGGGTTTTGGGGAAGGTAGTGTGTACGCAGACTTTATCTCTGCCTGGAGAGGTAGAGGCTGTTTCCGATAGACCCTCGGCTCAAGAACAAGTGGAAAGGAAGAATAGGGGGAAGAAGAGGAGGATAGAGGGGGGAGAAAGACGATAAGCAAAGAGGAAAAAAAGTAGCATCAAATAGTAACCATCGTGAAGCACCAATATCCAGTAAAAGGGGAGAGAAAGTAGCATCAAATAGTAACAATCAGGGAGCAACAATCCCAGTAGCAATTTTCAAAAACAAAGGAAAAGGTTGCTAAGTACCATATACAATAACAAACTAGAAGAAAGTAACTTTCAACCCACAACAAGAATATTACTAGTACTACTGGTAAACCTGTGATAAACTCACAACTACCTGTCAACCCACCACCTTAATCCTCGACCTCCATACCTTCCTATCGCTATTCATGTCCCCGGTTAGGTGAAGCACCGACATGTCCTGCCTAATCACCTCTCCCCAATGATTCTTTGCCTACCCCTGCCCCTCCTCAAGCCCGCCATGGTCAACTTCTCACACCTCCTTACCGGAGCATCTATGTCTCTCCTCTTCACATGCCCAAACCACTGCAGCCTCGATTCCAGCAACTTGGCTTCCACAGATGCCACTCCCACCTTATCCCTAATAACTTCATTCATGATCTTGTCTTTCCTGGTATGTCCACACAAACATCTCAACATCCTCATTTCTGTTACGCTTATTTTTTGGACATGGGACTTCTTGACGGGCCAACACTAAGCTCCATACAACATAGCCGGTCTAACCACCACCCAGTAGAATTAGCCCTCAAGTCTAGGTGGCACATTATTATTTTACAAAACCCCCGAAGCTAGCCTCCATCTCATCCAACCCGCTCAAATGTGGTGAGTAACATCCTCGTCAATATCCACGTTGCCTTGGATTATTGACCCAAGATACTTGATACTATCTCTTGTGGGAATGACTTGAGTATCAATCTTTACTTCTTCTCCATGCCTCTCATCACTAAACTTGCACTCCAAGTATTCAGTTTTCGACTTACTCAACTTGAAACCTTTGGATTCCAGCGTTTGTCTCCAAACTTCCAACCTAGCGTTAACACCCCTTCGCGTCTTGTCAATCAGTACTATGTCATCAGCAAATAACATACATCATGGCACCCTCCCTTGTATGTGTCAGCACATCCAACACTAGGGCAAAAAAACGGGCTAAGGGTTGATCCCTGATGCAACCTCATCTCCACTGGCAAATGTTCCGAGTCTCTTCCACAGTCCTCACCCGAGTCTTAGCACCTTCGTACATGTCCTTAATCACCCTAATGTACGCTACTAGGACTCCGCTAACCTCCAAACACCTCCATAGCACCTCCCTCGGGGCTCTGTCATAAGCCTTCTCAAGGTCAATGAACACCACGTGCAAGTCCTTTTTCCTCTCCCTATACTGCTCCACCAGTCGTCTCACAAGGTGAATGGCTTCTGTAGTTGACCGTCCCAGCATAAATCCGAACTAGTTCTCAAAGACAGATACGCATGTCCTCACTATCTTCTCCACCACCCTCTCCAAGACCTTCATAGTGTGACTCAGCAGCTTGATACCCCTATAGTTGTTGCAGTTCTGGATATCACCTTTATCATTTTACAACGGAATCATCAAACTCTACCTCCAATCTTCGGCATTTTCTTCGTCTTGAAAATGACGTTAAACAAGCTAGAGCTTTGATGAAGACTTGCATCACTATTCGTTTCCTCGTGGCTCGATTGCTCATTTGCTTTTTCCTTTGGGCATGAAACGTTTGGAGAGGCCTTTCCTCGCCTGTTGAAGCCACTCGAAGCCTACCCTACCCGCTTCTTTCCAAAATTCCACCGGGATCTCGTCAGGCCAGTCACCTTAGCCCTGCTCATTTTCCGTATTGCCACATCAACCTCCTCACACCTAATACGCTTACAAAACCCAAAATCTCACTGACTCTCTGAGTTCTCCAACTCACTCAGCACGATGTTCCTATCCCCTTCCTCGTTCAAGAGTCTATGGAAGTACTCCTGCCAATCTATGCCTGACACACGCCTCTTCCACTAATACCTTACAGTCTTCGTCTTCGATGCACCTCACTCAATCTAGATCCCGAGCGTTCCTCTCCCTAATCTTGGCTAACTTGTACAGCCTCCTAACTTGTACAGATCTTGGCTAACTATTCGTGATTGCAATCAAGACCAAATATTTTCTAGGTAAATCAAGTGTCCAACAACAAATATAGATGAACTGTGTTAGGGGTCGTTTGGTTGGAATACGATTTATACCGGTATAAGTTATGCCGGTATAAGTTATATTGGGATAAGTTATGCTGGGATTGTTGTTTATTCATTGTTTGGTATTGTTGTATTAAGAATGACAATTGCATAATTTCTAAGAAGGTATAAGTTATACCGGTGTTAATTACCCCACATTCTATAAGGTATAAGTTATCCCAGTGTTAAAATTAACACCAGGATAACTTATACCTGGTTTGCTAACCAAACAGGGTATTAAATTTTTATACCAGCCTTATACCTTCTTATACCTCATACCAAACGACCCCTTAGTGGTTCAATCTATTTCAAAGCTGATGTTTTCTGGAAGGACATAATGGAATTTATTTTCAACAGATCACTAAGTCTACTTTGGCACCTAACTGGTAGTCAAAGCAATAATAGAAGTGCGGTTCATTTTTGTCAGAGAAATATACTGCGCCTCAGTCCCAAACAAAGTTGGGGTAGGCGATATGAATCCTCGCTTCTTTCTTTAAGCTCAACTGATATCATCATCAAAGATATATAACTACAATTTTTTCAAATATTCTTGGATTGCAAGATTGAAGTGTGTGCTCACCACGAATATGGATGTGTTATTCTTAAGAAGCTCTTCAAAGTGCTGCTGGATCTTCCCACCATCTGGACCAGCTTCCTGAAAGCAAATGAAAGATTGCTTGGTGTTTTAAGTCTTTAGCAGTAAATAATAGTATAAATTAGACTTCCAAATTATGTAAAATCTGCTAACAATGGTATCAAATGTTCAGATAGGAATTAGTCAATACTGTTACACTTACAATTTGACGGTTTGTAAAATTTCAGAGTAAAGGAATTAGTGCCACTGGCATGCCACTATCCAGATTTGCAATGTAATAAGAACAGGAATCATGACTTTGATATCTCTTTTCATTTGACAGACAAGGAGGCTAGGAAAATGGTCTGATAGACCCCCATTTTCCTTTACAATTCATCTTTCTTTTCATTCGAAATTTATCCAACTAATACATGAGCATTACTCATAAATTTATCCAACTTTTCATGACTCATTTCCTGTTGATCAAAGAAAAGGAAAATATAGTAACTTCGTACCTTCAGAACCGATATTATCATGTCATAGTTGTTTATAAGGAATACAGTTTGCTGCTTTTGTTTAGCGAACATTTGTGCTAGCTTGACAAGCAAGTCATCAACAGCCATTCTGAGTCTCTCCAGATTCAGTTCAAGCTACAAAAATTAGCAGCCAGCATGAAAGAAAATTTGGTGCAAGTAAACCATGAAGTAAAGAGTGGACCTTCATGTTCTCCAACCTGCCCATCTCCATATTCTACATTAAGGTGAATAAGGGAGGCACTAAACTCAGCATAGCGCCTTATGACATAATGTGGGTGAACATCATCTTCCCAGAGAGTCCTGATATTGGCATTTCGCAGGCTGTTGAGGTGCAAGTCAAAGACCATCTTGAAACGTGGCCATAAAGCAATATTGACCTGCCCAGATTCATTAAGAAACAAATAGATAGCAGTCCATTGTGAAGGCAAGATAACTAGGAGACAACATTTTATCATTAATTTTCTTTTGGTCCCAACATCATGTTACTTTCTAAAAGACCATAAGGAGTTGCGATACATTTATATTCACCTTTTTAACCTTTCTAGAATTATGAATCCTAATTCCTTCTTCCTCATTTTAAAATGGTCCACCTAACCATATTCTATTAGTAAGCTGTTTAATTTTCTCTTTTTACTGATGCTATGTAATCCTGCCAAACGCCATGAGTCCCAAGATGAGACTTCATACCCCAAATTCAAAATATTACATACTTTCAGCACATGAAATCCTGTATGTCCCAGCTATGCTTGTGCAATTGTTCTTTTTCCACATCACAGTAATAACAAATGGGAAATAACACAAGGACAAACGTCACCCCAACAGAAGGCAACAGGTGAAAAATAAGTATCTGATGAAATTGACTGCCAAAAACTTTAAATTCGTTTAGACACAAGTATCCCACATGCATGTGCAATTGCCATTGATGCTGGTGACTTAGGTGGTAAAGTGAATTAGATGATACATACCTTGTCTAAGTATGAATCCAGGCATGGAATTCGGCGTCTGGACATTACAAGCTGGAAAATGAAGGCAGTCCTTTGATAAGAAAAGATTCCAGCAATAATTAAGAGCCAAAAAGGACCCACATTTGCTGTCAAGTTCATAAACACGATTTGGCATGCTATAGGACCATCATATACGTGCATTAAGCAAATGATTCCTCAATGAATTTTCTAATGAGACAGATATTTCTATAAGCTTTAAATTAAACGGAAAAATGTAAAAAAGAATATCTGACACATTTCATTTGCTTTTTATCAAAAAGAAAAAAAGAAACATAAAAATGTAATAGAAGAGGACTGAGGTAAAATTGGTGCTTATTGCTAAAGTGTGAAAGATAGGTCATCAAAAGGACCAATCTATAGCCCATCACGAATTATATTTGAAATACTCGATTAAAGATTTTGGAGAATTCACATTGTACGTTACAGAAAGTAGATATCTCTGCTTCCACTGTCTATTTAAACATAGAAGAATTTCCAGAAAGAGGAATATACAATACACACTTAGAATGATTCCTACTAAGCAAATGCATTAAAAACACACAAGTAGGATTTCTGCTATCATTAAATGCATTTAAAAACGTAGGAAAGCAAGTTAAAAAGTAAGGGCCTCTATATAACGGATTATTTCACCGCATGCAATAAGTATCTCTGATAAATCAATTTCATCAGTAACAGTCATTGTTTGGTTATCATATGAGAAAACCAATTTTCGAACTTAAGCCCACATATTTCCATGATAAGCTTTTAAATGATTATTTGTTTGAAGTAAGGACTAAGGACAACTTTACAGTGATGTTAGTTTGATAGTTAAATAGTAGTAAATAACCCCAATCCCATATGTATTAGGAGTAGGACATGTATTATATATATATATAGGGCTCATTGTATCGTTGTCAATTTTAATCAATAATATTTTCTCACGTGCATTCTCACATGGTATCAGAACTATAGTGAGAAATTCATAATTGTGCATCATTCCAGCGACTTCCAGGAAGAAAGACCTCGTCGCCGTGCAATTTTCCGACAACTTAGGAGGCTGTCCGCAACCGAATCATTTTTCCTTGGTGTTGTGCAAAATTCAACACCACCACAAGGTCCCTAAGACAGAGGCGACCAAACCCCAGAAAAAATCTCCAGGAAAAGCCATCCCACGCACTTGCCGGAGCTCTGTTGCCGGCGGCGCGTCTGTCCCACGCGCCGGCGCGTGTGCCTGTTTCCGGCCACTTTTTGGCCGACCTTCTTCAGGACAGCCTGGCCGCGAGGCTTTTCCGAGCCTACCCATCAAGGTTACATTAGGTTCCGACGACTTTTTTATTTTCCGGCAAGCTACAGTGTTTCCGGTAAACAGTAACAGTGAAACAGTGATTTCCAGACAATTTTCTGATTTTTTCCGGCGTAAACATTATAATGTCATTCATATTAGAAGGCTTAGACTCACAATTCGTTGGATCCAATGCATTGAATCCAATCCAGATGGTCTTTTTACCAGATTATATTGAGTTATTCCGGTACAAAGCACGTAAACAGACATCTTCGGGATTAGCCTCCGTGGTTCCAACAGAGAGTAGCATGACTTGTGTCTCCCAATCTTCAACTTCAGAGTCTTGGGTCATTGATTCAGGTGCATCTAATCATATTTCTGGTAACAAATCTCTTTTCACTAGTATTTCATACTCTCAATCTCTTCCAACGGTCACAATGGCCAATGGGTCTCAAGTTATGCCAACTGCAATAGTTCAAGCAAGTCCACTTCCTTCCTTACCTTTAGACTCAGTTTTATGTTCCCGGTAGTCCTTTTAATCTCATAGTCGTTAGTCGCTTAGCCAAATCACTTAAATCTGTTGTTTTATTTCTTGATGACCTTGTTTTTATGCAGGAATGCAGTACAAGGCGGATCATTGGTACCGGACGTGAATCAGATGGACTTTATTACCTTATCCTTGCAAAATCACATGGACTCGCATCTTGTCTTTCTTCAATAACTTGTCCCGTTACTGATTCACCAGATTTATTACATAAACGGTTAGGACATCCCAGTTTGTCAAAACTTCAGAAAATGGTACCTGGCTTATCTCACTTGTCCACTCTAGAGTATGAGTCATGTCAGCTCGGTAAGCATACCCGCTCCCATTCCCCTCGGCGTCTTGATAATCGAGCAAAGTCAACTTTTACTTTAGTCCATTCAGATGTTTGGAGTCCTAGTCGGGTCAGTTCTACCTTGGGAGTCCGCTACTTTGTCAGTTTCATTAATGATTATTCCAGGTGCACTTGGATATTTTTAATGAAAAATCGATCTGAGTTGTTTTCTATTTTTCAGACCTTCCACGCTGAAATTCAAAATCAATTTGGGGTTTCTATCCGCACATTTCATAGTGATAATACCCTAGAGTATTTGTCTTCCCCATTTCAGCAGTTTATGAACTCCCATGGGATTATTCATCAAACATCTTCTCCGTACACATCCCAACAAAATGGGGTAGCTGAAAAAAAGAATAGACATCTTATTGAAATTACTCGTACCTTACTCATACAATCTCATGTTCCGCTGCGTTTTTGGGAGGATGCAGTTCTTACATCTTGTTATCTTATTAATCGTATGCCATCTTCAGCTATCCAGAATCAAGTTTCATTCTCTGTCTTGTTTTCCCATTTACCTTTGTTCTCTCTTCCACCCCGTGTTTTTGGGAGTATGTGTTTTGTTCGTGACCTTACTCCAGGAAAAGATAAGTTAGCTCCTCGTGCTCTTAAGTGCATATTTCTGGGTTACTCGAGAACGCAAAAGGGATATCGATGTTACTCTCCTGACCTTCATCGATTTCTTATGTCTGCTAATGTTACCTTCTTTGAAACCCAGTCATACTTCACATGTCCTTTTAATCAATTAGACATTTCTGAGGTGCTACCAGTTCCTTCTTTTGGAGATTCGGTCACTATCTCCCATTCATCTTCCTCCATAGCTCCACCACCTACAGTTCCAGTTGCAGCTCCACCACCTATAGCTCCAGTGCCACCACCGAGTCCAGTGTCACCATCTAGTCCAGTTCCACCAACTATAGCTTCAGTGCCACCACCTAGTCTAGTTTAACCTTCTACAGCTCCACCACTCCTGACTTATCATACTCGTCCGCGCCCAGCATCAGGCCCAGCTGATTCACGTTATGCACCTGACCCTGCTAATACTGCGGACTTGTCTCCTCTTAATCAACCGATTGCACTACGAAAAGGTATACGATCCACACTTAATCCTAATCCTCATTATGTCGGTTTAAGTTACCATCATCTGTCATCACCCCATTGTGCATTTGTGTCATCTTTGTCCTCTGTTTCCATCCCTAAGTCTACAGGTGAAGCACTGTCTCATCCAGGATGGAGACAGGCTATGATTGACGAGATGTCTGCTTTACATACGAGTGGTACTTAGGAGCTTGTTCCTCTTCCTTCGGGTAAGTCGATTGTTGGTTGTCGTTGGGTGTATGCAGTCAAAGTTGGTTCAGATGGCCAGGTTGATCGACTTATGGCTCGTCTTGTTGCCAAAGGGTATACTCAGATATTTGGACTCGATTACAGTGATACTTTCTCTCCCGTGGCTAAAATAGCATCAGTCCGCCTTTTTCTATCCATGGATGTTGTTCGCCATTGGCCTCTCTATCAGTTGGACATTAAGAATGATTTTCTTCACGGTGACCTTGAGGATGAGGTTTATATGGAGCAAGTGGTTTTGTTGCTCAGGGGGAGTTTAGTGGCCTTGTATGTCGGTTGCGCCGGTCCCTCTATGGTCTAAAGTAGTCTCCTCGAGCCTGGTTTGGTAAGCTCAGCACAGTTATTCAGAAGTTTGGCATGACTCGTAGTGAAGCTGATCACTCTGTATTTTATCGATATTCTGCTTCAAATCTCTGTATTTATCTGGTCGTTTATGTTGACAATATTGTTATTACCGGCAATGATCAGGATGGTATTAGTAAGTTGAAGCAACATCTCTTTCAGCACTAGCACTTTCAGACTAAGGATCTAGGCAGATTAAAGTATTTTCTGGGTATTGAGGTCGCTCAGTCTAGCTCAGGTATTGTGATCTCACAACGGAAGTATGCCTTAGATATTCTTGAGGAGACAGGAATGACAGGTTGTAGACCTGTTGACACTCCGATGGATCCGAATTCTAAACTTCAGCCAGGACAGGGGGAGCCCTCTTAGCGATCCTGCAAGATATAGGCGGTTGGTTGGTAAATTAAATTACCTCACATTGACTAGACCTGACATTTCCTTTCCTGTGAGTGTTGTGAGTCACTTTATGGATTCTCCCTGTGATAGTCATTGGGATGCAGTTGTCCGCATTATTCGGTATATAAAATCAGCTCCAGCCAAAGGCTTATTGTTTGAGGATCGAGGTCATGAGCAGATCGTTGGACACTCAGATGCTGATTGGGCAGGATCACCTTCTGATAGACGTTCTACGTCTGGATATTGTCTTAGTAGGAGGAAATTTGGTATCTTGGAAGAGCAAGAAACAAAATGTGGTTGCTCGGTCTAGTGCAGAAGCAGAATATCGAGTAATGGCTATGGCGACATGTGAGCTAATTTTGGATCAAACAGTTGTTAAAGGAGTTGAAATTTGGTGAGATTAGTCAGATGGGACTTGTGTGTGATAATCAAGCTGCTCTTCATATTGCGTCAAATCCAGTGTTCCATGAGAGAACTAAACACATTGAGATTGACTATCACTTTGTTAGAGAAAAGATACTCTCGGGAGATATTGCTACAAAATTTGTGAAGTCGAATGATCAACTTGCTGATATTTTCACCAAGTCTCTCGATGGTCCTCGTATTAGTTATATATGTAACAAGCTCTGTACATATGATTTATATGCACCAGCTTGAGGGGGAGTGTTAGTTTGATAGTTAAATAGTAGTAAATAACCTTAATCCCATATGTATTAGGAGTAGGACATGTATTATATATATATATAGATAGATAGATAGATAGATAGGGCTCATTGTATCATTGTCAATTTTAATCAATAACATTTTCTCCCGTGCATTCTCACAAGTGAAAAGCCAGGAGGTGTTTAATTGAAGATAGACAGACACCTGGTGATTTAAGCTTGAGTACATTGCACTATCCAATTGGCTACACACAATGACAAAACAGTTGTTTGTTTGTCTTCCAAAGGACTTCAAAACACAATGATCGCGAGAATCTTGGAACTTCACCAGACACAAATTTCCCCTTTTGATGATTTCAATTCCTCTGATGCATTATAGGATTTTAATACTAGCTGCGTTTATTCTGAAAAGTAATACCAGAATAGAAGCTTAGGAATATACCTGGTGCTGGTGTATGATGCGAATCATGAGCATTAAGCCAATTGCATCAAAACTATTGGGAAGGAATGTACCGAAATGCTCATCAATTACTGAAAATGGGCCTGATATCATACAAATGTTTATCATTAATCTCGTTGAAAATCCAAGAATTTGCATTATTCCTATCAAGTTAGCAAGTGCAGATTTCAGCATGTACTATAGGTGTTTGAAAATTAAAATAATACAGACTGAGAGATGAGGATCTCAAATTAATGTAACAGATTAAAGGTAACATGAGATATAATTGATAATCCTAAGATCTGCATATACAACTTCTGCTAAACAGGCTGATCTGGAGTTGAGAAGATACTTTTGAAATCTGAGTTTTATTTTACAGAAAATACTCTACGAAGCACAACTGATATTTTCTGCAGCAAGGTGCATGACAAGGAAATGTTTACTTTAAGTCACTACCTCCCGTACCAGCAAATATATCATAAAACATGGTCTGCTCTCCAAAGAAATCATCACAGAAAAGGTACCTAATCAAATAAAACAAAAAAGTAAGTTAATACATATTTAAAAGGAAAGATACCACTCGTTTATCAGTAGGAAAGGTATACTGTTTCAAAGTGCATTACAAATCAGAAGCTTGGAATTCAAATAGAGAATATCGTAGAGTACTCTGACGAAGCAGTATCCATGAGCAGCTTGTGCAAACTCCTGAAAAGGACCTCATACGGATATTTTTTTGAGCTGGCTTCAGCGATATGTGGAATTAATGGAGGCTCCTCAATCTCCTGAAGTGGAAAGTATATACCGTAAATACTTCATCTAATCATCATGAACAATACTACAACACTTTCTTATCTCATACCAATGGGTGGACCGGACCAAATCAAGAGTTAATAGAAAACTGAATATGTACATAGTTGATTCTTGGAATAGAAAATTCTACCACTTTTACTTGCAGTTGTCTTTTTGGTGCTAGCTGAACACAAGTAGCGGCCTTTGTACAACACCCAAAAAGCCTTGGTATAACGGGATTATTTGGATTGTTCACAACCTAGAGAGCAAATGGCTTCAATTTGATACTAAAAGAACCTATTTCACCAAATAGTGGTGATCTTTCCTTTTTTAGAATGGCTCCATGGCTAATATATTGAAATCTGGTAGCTCTGGCTTTGTACCTTTTGATTATAGTGTGGTACTGAAGGATACTTTATTTGTTTCCACATATCACCAGGTGTTTATGGAAGTATAGAGCAAGTTCTTCTAGTAATATCTTGCATATATTCAATCGCCTTGAAACTTGGACCAATAGATTCAAAATGGATCAGAGATGCAGGTGTTAGATGATCTTAATCTAAACAGATTTAACCCAGGCAAAACTTTGTATAGAATTGTACCAAGTAATGAACCTAGATGCAACTCATATGGTTCTTGGAGCTTAATTTTCCCTAGTCTTCATAGAACATTTCAAAGGGAACTTCCTCCCTAACAAGAAAAACTAATACTTAAAATATGATTTTTTTATAAGCAAAATAAAGAAATAAATAAAAGATGACATTCTACAGAATAAAAAAGCCCAAGAACCAAAGCAGCATAGAATATATGATTTTCAGCAGTCATTAGATAGGTTCCTTCACTTACACGAGCTTCACATTATCTCCATTATGTATCCGCTATATAAAAGGAGCTAAGACCATAAGCGTTTGAAGCTAATATTGATGAATTAGCCAGTAGACATATATATTCACTCCACTATAAGGCAGCCATCCTCTAAACGCACTAAATCAAAGTTATCTTCAAACTAAAAAGTAATTCTATCATAGTGAAATTTGCAGACACCTTTATACCCGAACAAGCTAAAGCACACTAACATTCAATAATGCACAAGATTCACAATCCCAGCACTCCGCAGAGTTCTAAAGTAACAAAATCTTTTTTATCATAAGGTCAAGGCTCTAAGAAAGAAGATGAAGACCTTGAGAATTTTTATCCTTTCTCCAAGAGCAAAAACTGCAGACCTGTTCTTCAATGGTTCTCTTCCTCTCAAGAAAAGACCTGTGCTTCTGGTCTCAACACCTATCAGATCATTAGATGTTGCTATATCCAACTGAAGCTTTTCTAAAGCTTGAATATAAGCGCGGAACTGTGCACTCAGAACCTGTGATACAAATTTTCGCTTTAGTATTCATGAAAGAACACAATCTCTTCTTAACCAAAAAGCATATTATATAGCCTGTTTGGCCAAGCTTTTTTTTGGGCCAAAAGTGCTTTTTTTGGCTAAAAGCACTTTTGGCCAAAAATTGAGGTGTTTGGCCAAACTTTTGGATGGAAAAAAAGTGTTTTGAGTAGAAGCAGAAGCAGTTTTGGAGAAGCAGAAAAAAGCAGCTTCTCTCCAAAAGCACTTTTCTGAGAAGCACTTTTGAGAAAAATACACTTAGAAGCAGTTTTCAAAAGCTTGGCCAAACACTAATTACTGCTTAAAAGTGCTTTTCAAATTAATTAGCCAAACACAAACTACTTCTCACCAAAAGCACTTTTTTTAAAAGTAATTTGGAAAAAAGCACTTCTCAAAATAAGCTGATTTTAGAAGCTTGGCCAAACGGGCTAATGTCTCTTATCACTTGTACATGTGATAACTGTGATTGATAATTCAATAGAGCTTAGAGGATGAAAGGGAAACTCTGATTTTTAATATAACAATATATTAGGGCAACTCTCGAGAGACATCAGGTGTTGTACCCACTTCCTTACACTATGGAGAAACAGTTATGACTCATAAACAAACATTTAATGTCTTCAAGGATGGGCGCCAAAGGAATAGTCAATTTAGGCACTCATATGGACCTTAAGGATATTAAATCTCTTTCTGAACTTGCAAGTCAAGAGCTACCACATTGATCTCATGAGTCAGACATCTAGGAAATCAAAAGCATTAACTTTTGATTCATCAATCAACTAAGCTGGCAAAATTATCCAAAGTGAATTAATAATGTAAAACTTAACCTTGTTCATTGTGTCGGTGTATGCAGCTCGAACCTCAAGATACACCTCCTTGCCATGCTCCTTGAGAAAGGAAAGGATATACCTGTGAAAGTAATTGCAAAGATAACTTTAAATCCAGGAAATTCAAAGGTGAAAAGGAAATTGTAAAGAAACTTTGAGGCTAATGATAACCAAATTTTAAGTTAGGGACCTCTTAAGAACTCATCCTGTTTGAGATCATTTAGGTGGAACACAATAGCAATAAAAGGTATTATCCCCAAAACTCCAAGATAGCCACAAGTTTGGCTTTCGTTTGTACATAAATTTTAGATTTTTTCTAAGTTTTTGAAGAACCTGTTTGTTTAAGTTTTTTCCCAAACAGCTTTTTCAAGTTCTTCCAAAGAAATTTTCTGTGAAGAATAACAATGAAGCACCTTCCCATAAAGAATTCTTCTTCCACACACAAAACATTTACAGATTTTCAGCACTCACAAAACCACAACTCTTCAACCATGTCTTCTTCTTGCACATACTTTTTCTACAATTTCTTTTCCGAAAAGACGGCTAAGAAAAAAAAACGAAAGAAGTTTCTCAAGTGCCAAAATTTCGATGTCATTGTTAGGTTAAAGTATATTTGTTCGGAGATTCTCTAATGTCCTGACAGCTGACAAGGAAATAGTAGCTAAGCAAAACAGAACTGCAGTTAGGAGCACGAAAGACCAAGCGAAAAATGCTGCTATCTATGTTATGTTTAACACAAAAATTTATATCGAGGGTTCTTCTTGGATGCAGTCATTCAAAGTAAATTGTAGAGAAGCAAATGTGTTGTGAACAAACAAATTAGCTAGTTTTCAGTAGTTAGGAAGAGAGTAATGAGCGATACAGTATATGATAGAAACCAGAAGAAGACGCAACTCACTTATATTTTAGAAGGACACTCTGCTGAAGGATCTGAATATTAGTTTTGGGTTTCCTTAAAGCGTATAGCTTCTGAACCATGAACTCAAACACCTAGAAGAGGAACGGGAAAGTGGATTAGATGAGACATGAAATGCAACAGAGGTGTAACAGTTAGGAAATGTGGAGAAACGTGCTTGAGAGACTAAGCCAGACAAGGAGGTTCACATAAACAGAGGGCAGCAACAAAATTACACGCAGCTAAGGCTGATACAAAATTCAGAGTATATGGGAAAATGTCTCAAATCTTGATAAAAGTAGGAAGTCTGTAGAATTAAACTGGGGGTTACTCATTCAACAGTGAAAGGCAGTGTTAACTTCAACACCAACACAAGTCATCCCAACCACCCAATGAAAGGCAATGTTAAAGCAGTCATATCATTCTAGTAGCAGTGGACACAGCCTGGATATGTAGGTTGGAACAGATGCTAGGTTTGCATCCCAATTTCATTGTTTCATCCCAAATTGTGTAGTTTCTAACACGACTGGACATAGCCTGCTTATTCCAAATGATGTGCTAGGTTGGCATCCCAATTCATCTGTCTCATCCCAACTTAAATAACAATGTTGAATTTAGGAACATTGTCGAATAACAGGAATCACTATTGCATCCCAAACCATCTCAAAATCTGCTTGAGATGGTTTCCACAGACAAAAGTCAGGATAATGAAATCACAAGAGAATTCGAGCACTGCATTGAGCAATACCACAGACATTCATGAGTTGGTTAAGCTATCCACAAGGTTTGAGTTTGAACCCAAATGCTCCAATCAAATGGTAAAGTCAAACCTAAACATGCTTAGACTATTCGGCATATACATACCTTGGAGACCGCTTTCTGCCTAAGTCTTTCTAGCTCAGGCTGAACATCTTTCAGAGCCTTTGATGTTTTAACCATGAGATCTGCATCCGAATACTTTAGCTTTTTACTCAAAATCTCAAGGGTCCTCAGGTATTCCTCATTAACCTATAAACATCAGTGTTGCATGGCAGGTTAGAAGCCATGAGTGAACAAGGCATTTAAATATGAAATATTTGAAAATTAAACATCTGACAGAATGATGTCTACATGCTGTCCAGTAGGGAGAGGTCAATGCTTGGTAAGAGAAAGAAAAAGAGATAATGCATAATAATTGCCCTGGTTCAGACGAGCTGGTGAGTAACTAGAAGAAACTTCCAAATAAAGACCCATTATCAAATGTAGTACCAGCAGAGCCAAGACCAAAAATGAAATGAGGGGGGAAAATAGCAAAAGAAGGGAGAAGGAGAAAGTCTGTCCGATGTTAACGGTCAACTACCAAAAAAGGAGAGTGTTTTATTGTAAGATTCACATGCCAGGAGGGAGAAATGATGAAAAGAAGGGAGAAGCAAGGTCCAGTATTAACAGTCTACAACAGAGAAGAAGAGTTTTCTATTGTAACTCGATAAATTCATTAGCTATAAACCATAAAAAAATAGATATAATAATCACTTTGAGAAAGAAAAAAAAAAAGAATAAACCAAGCTACTACACAGTCTGTTGCCCCAACATGTCATGTCATTGACTCACTATTGGATACAATGTCAGAATAAATATTAGGACGAACAAACTAAAGGACCAAAAGTACCTCTCCATCAACAATTATGTCTATCATCCTTGGAGGAATAATAATATCCTCGACAAACTTTGCCAGCTTTGACTCTGCCACCTGCAAAATAACATAACCATTTAGCAAGTACACTACAAACATCAGAAAGTATCTTCCTAGCTCAAACACTAGGACTCAAATATGGTTGTCATTTCAAGTATACTGGACACCACAGCATGACTAATTTGCACTAGCATTCATCTAATAAGTCTAAGAAGAGGTATATCATGAATAAACATAAGGAAGAAGTGAAGTTTCTGAGAGATTAAATTGAAATACTTATTTGATAAGTAACTTTAAAACATTTTATTGGAACTACCAACTGCGCTACGGCTGTGCTGAAGAAGCTTTACACACAGTGCAAGGCACTGATCAGATCAATGATATCATCCATATCTTTTACAAAAGAAAGTCTGCACCAAAAATCTAACAAAAGGATGGTTCTATTCTTAAGGCTGAAATTCGCAGTAAATTATTGTCAACATAACTGTGAACAGCTAATTTGAGTCTTTCAGAAGTTCATGCAATAAAATAGACAGCAGTAAAATAGGCAATGGTATTCAACAAAATATACGAAGGACACATGCAATGATCCAAACACTAACAGTAACAACGCGTACGAAGATGACAACAGCAACAGCAAGATATTATCCTTTCATCTATTCATTGTCCTTAAACTAGGCACCTCCAGGTGGTAACAATCATTGCCAAAAAGTACTACAAGATATGAGAATTCTATTGATCTATATAAGGATGATCAACCAAGAGGTTTTTCTGGTTCCTTGGGGGTGTTGATGCCTTTTGAGAAAATATATATAGACAGAACTTATGGAAAAAAAATTAGACAGACATTGCCATCCCTAACAGCTAAAAGGACATTAAAACCAAGGACTAACTTAGGATGATAGTTTTACTCTGGCATTACGACTATAGCATGTAAATACTGTAGCTTTTATACACTGAAACACAACTTTTGGTCATTAAATCTTTCGGGCAAATCGATAGGATTATCCTGAAAAATCCAGTTTACTCTGTAAGCAGAATAAGGAGAAACAAAAGTGCAACTACTCATGCAACTTGCAAAACAGCATTTCTATTGTTTGGTAAAGACCAACATACAAGATGTATACAGTAAGTAGTGAAGCCTACAAAGAAATGTGATTCTCCATAAAGAGTATTCAATCAGCCACACCTGTTGGAATATTACATATGCTCCAGAAATGTATCAAAATAAAGATATTCCTCTGATTTCTACATAGGAGATTTCAGCTCCTTCAAATAAGTTTCTGGTCCCCTTTTCCCATGCCGTCTATGTTAGCAAAAGAGCACAACCATCCATGACCCATTACTCATGAGGTCTTTTACAGAAAGTAATGTAAAAAGTAAAGCAGATAAACGAAATGGTCAATACCACGCGTTCAGACCAGATAATAACTTCTTCACACATGAAACACAGTTAGTAAACACTTTAATTCATTTATACTGATAATTTCTTCACATATGAACATTAAAAATACATTTCATTAACAGTCATCAGTATGAACATTGCTTCTGAATCAGAAGATAGCATTGTAACTTACATCTAACCAAATAAAGGAAGCTCAAGCCTAGACTGTAAACAACAAAAGAAGGTCCATCCTTTAACAATAATACCTTGCGATTCTTCAGCCTCAGTCCCATATCCATAGACTTCTCTTGGAGAATTTTGATATCTGAACTTATAGAACCTATCTCTCCCTGGCAGATAAAACAGTGAATATCAACTTTAACGACAAAAGAAATAGGCAACTAGACCTTTAAGATGTTATGTTGTTTTCCTTTAATTTCTTCCATTTTCTTCTTTGTTTGGTGAGTGAAGTCAGAGACAAAGAAATCCTGTTAGAGATTTTGCCTCAAAAAATTGTCACCCACTTTAACATGATATTGACGGAAAGTACCTGAAATCCACTGAGAAGAGTCTCCATTTGGGTAAGAATCATGTCGCAATCACGAATTTGATCATGAAGTGAGACTAGATTATCACTTTCCTTTATGTAATCCTATTAATTTGACGAAAGAGAACATACCATAATAATGTCATTATAACCAAGTTTACAAGGCACTTAAAGAAAACTAGCACATAAGTAAGAAATAATCGATCATCATTATAACCCAAGTTCATTAGGCTTCACATGATTTTGTGTTGTGACAACTAGATTTGTTGCGTCGGTTTCTAGAAATATAACTTTTGACTGAGGATATACAGAAAACTCTAAACTGTAGTACACAGACATTAAGGAGGAACCGTTATGACTGGAAAATAAGCAGTCTATTGAATCAGCTTAGTAATTGCGAAGAAAAGGAATGGTTGAGAGACAGAAATAGTTCTCTGTTTTGGTTACAGGATAGAAGAGGCATATGCTCTGTGAAATCAGGGTACAGAACAAAGTACCACCTAGAGTTGTATGCTTTGAATGGATTGCAGTGAACGATGCATGCCTACCACAGGAAAATTCATTTAAAAGATGTTTTGTGCTATGCAATAGATGCTATTCCCGTCAAAGTAACAGGAAAGTGGTTGCCATTTAATTCTACATTGGCCACTCGCATGGGAGATATGCAGCATGTTTCTGAATCTATTTAACATCCTTGGCCAACTCATGGTAATGTGAAGGAGGTGCTATGCAGTTGGAGAGTGTGCAGAAGAGTAAAAGAAGGCTTTGGCATTCAATTCCTTTCTGATTTATTTGAGTGATGTGAACAGAATGAAATAGGAGATGCTTCAAGTCAAACAGAGTAAAGTTGCGACATCTCAGTTCAGATCCAGCTGCGTATACTTTGTCTTTGGGGTGTGTACCATAAATAACCTAGAGAAGTGACTAGATTTTATTGATTCACTACACAGTTAAACAAGGAAGCCTTTGTATTTGTAAATACTTTTGTTATTAGCACTCACTGGGTACTAAGTTGAACTAAAATATCCTACCTTTCTTTCAAAAATTAGAAAATAAATAAAGATTCAGAAAGCAAAATGCATGATATACCTAAATATCAAAGCTGGAACAACTCGAAATCCCAAGTTACTAATACAGACAGAACAATGCTAATGTTAGTACAGCAAACCTGGATAGAATCCAATTCAACTTGCCGTAAATTGTTTTCAACGCCTTTAGTGTATTCCCGCAACGTTGTACCTTTAGAAAGTATGTTTGCGACAACCTTTGTATTCAAATAAGCCAAATTTAGACCCATCATTAGTGTCCCTCAAAGGGCATAAAACTGGACCAAATTGTAACAAATATCGATCTTTAATTGATATATATTCAGCTGTTACTATGAGTGAAGTGAAATAAATCCGATATCCTTACATCATCAGTTTTACATTCCTGTAACTCTTCCTCAAGCCCCTCAAGGGATATATCAGCGCTGGAAAGAAAGAAGAGAAAGGTCCTAAATTTCTTCATGTATAGAGGATCAAGAATGAAAAACAAACAAGCATTATAGCACAATTAGCAAAATGAGGCCAGGAAATGAAACCACACCTGGCAGTTTCATCCTCAATATTCAAATCGCCAACAAAGGACCCCAAATCCAAGAAAGATTTCTGCCCATTATTCGCATTGGCCTAAATTCACATATGTAAGGCAACACAAGGAAGGATATGAAACTGTGCACAAACTAAAACATGAAACTTTCTGGGAACTGAGAAAACAAGTGTTTACCGATGTGTTGCCAACCACCTCCGCCATTAGAACCTTGAGCAAACCAACAACTTTTTACAGCGTACAGCTATCTAAGAGTGAGCCAGATCAAGCATTTCTATATTATTACTTTTTTTATATAAGGATCAAGCATTTCTATGTTACGAATTGAACCACAAAACAAGAAGATTCTCTAAAACCTGCTTTGTGATACTGTCTTGGCAATAATCTAGGGATGGTCTTTAGAGTTCAACGACTATGTTCCGACTTCCTTATGGCCAGAAAGGATACAAGCTTTACTGCATGCAGTACCAATATATTTAATGTTACACAGGTGATTTTGTCAACAACATCCTGGAATACAATTAAGCAATTCAGGGTAATAATAAAAATAATAATAACAATAAATAATAATAATAATAATAATAATAATAATAATAATAAATTATTATTGATCTGTCTTGTATACATACATTCAACTTATCCAAAATAACTAAGTGTGTTAGAATGGATAGTTAATATATTTTTATTGAAAACTTATAGCAACTTGCATAATGAACTTTGCAGCAAGAAATTATTTGGTTATTTGGTGCTAGGTAACAAAAATATATTAAGTGTAAATCTCATCGGGTTAAATATTACTGATGTAAATAGAGAACATTTTTTTTGATAAGTAATGTGAAATTTTATAGAAGATAGCCAGCCACAAAGATATGATGGTTCAATAAGTTACATCCTGAACACAGCATTACAGAGTGTAACGAGCTAACAAAATCAACAATGGGGATGGTATCATTTACATCATCATTAGCCATGTCATACCAAAATCTAAGCAAAGATATACATATAAACATAATAATGACAAAATTATCTTTGAAGTTCTCAAACTCCTAGTGTTGCTTTCTTTCCAAGTTGTCCACCAAACTACAGCTTGGTGTTCCAAATGGACAAAGACTAAAGTTGCATAAGTCATGGAGAGGGAGATAGTTGCCATTTAGGTGATTCCAACTAGTACTGCTATGTACAGAATCAACAAAATCATTAATATTAGATAGGCATATGCAAACCAACTAAAATATCTAACAAATTCAGGATCTCATATCAAAATTAATAATGAAACATAGAGCACTAAGACCCTATTAATATTTATTTAAATACAAAAGACATCATAACCACATCCTCATTGATAACTAATAGCTTGTTTGACAAGCTTTTGGGAAGCCAAAAGCACGTTTCTTAAATAAAAATAAGAACACTTCTCGGAATTTGAGGTGCATGGTGAAAAAGGGAAAAGTGTTTTTGAGCAGACTGTTGCAGGGGTGAAGATACAAATAAGCTACATTAAGAAAATTACTATTTTGAAGTACCTGCATTCCTCAAGATATATCCTTCTAGAAAGGACCTAAGGGGTCGTGTGGTTGGGAAATAAGTTATCCCAGGATTAATTATCCCGGGATTAGTTATCCTGGGATTGTTATGCTACCCACCCGTAGGGATAAAAATAACACTACAATCCCGGGATTAGTTATACCGCGATTTTATCCCAATCAAACGTGGGATAAACTCATTTCAAATTTAATCCCGAGATTAATTATCCCTTATCCTTCGTACCAAACAAGCCCTAAGGCTCATAGTTAGTAGTAATTGATTTAGGCCAATAACCCCCAGACTCTTGCTCTGGAATGGCATGATCATGGAGGACTTGTGCAATGCATTAAGACAGTACTTGTAGTTGCCAAAAATAACATGTGCTACACTCACTGCCCTGAACTACATGTTTCCATCACGAGACTCAACGCCCGTCTCTGACTCCCTATACGGTCCATCTCAGGACGACTAACTCCTGGAACAAGCGACCTAATAGGAACGTCACAAACCGTCGAACTCCACGATCACACAACCGTTTCCAGACGAGGCATGAATGACCTTATGCGATGTGAGCCACAATCTCCCATGTCCAACCCATGATAACGCCCATTTAACCCCACTGATAGATTCATGCGGATAAGGTTGAGTGTCCTTCCGACTCCTCAACTAGCAACCCACTTCTCCTCAATGGAGACTCCAATAGGATTTGAAGTCCAATAGACCAAGGTCCTATAAGTAGATGGCTCTCAAACGAAGGAGGGACTTTCAGTTACGAACTATCCACTCTCACAAGACCATCGAACTTTATCATTATACTTTTGTATTTTCTGACATTCTCTTTATACTTAAGCTTTCTAGAATTAATTTGATCCTAAGGTATTCAAAGGAAGCCTTGTACGATCATGGATATGGAGTTCTAAAAAAATCATACACTCGCTCTCTCTCTTTATTGTTTGTCATTTCAATCTTGCCTCCACAGTATCCTTTTGAAAGTGGACAATTCAAAGCACCACAAGCAAGGCTAATCCCTTTAACATTATAAAACGATCCCGTTTAACATAAAAATATAATAAGAATAGAAAACAGCAGTCTTGTTTCTGATAATGTAGAACAGATTCGTTTCAAAGCAAACAAATCATGATAAATCCACAGTAGACAACAACTTCAAAACCACAAGATCCTATTGTAGAGATCAGTACGCTACACGTAAATCATCCAAAAAGAAATGCAGAAGAAGAAGAGACCTACATGATAGTGATGAAGAGCCCAGAAAAGATCAAAAAGATTGGAATTGGGATTTAGGACTTGTCTTCAGCTTTCTTTCTCCTCTAATCTCTCTGAATAAGGAAAAAGGTTGTAATTTACAGCTTTGGACCCATTATAATATTGTATTCTATTCTATTATTAGTTTGGCCAGAACAATATTTGTTTTAATTCTTTACTTAAAATTGGTTGTATCGTAAAAGTCTTATTTTTTTAACCAACCAATTAAGTGTATTGTCCTATTTTTTTTCTAATTATGCCCTAA
Organism: Nicotiana undulata; assembly: GCA_005239495.1. Classification (NCBI taxonomy): domain Eukaryota; kingdom Viridiplantae; phylum Streptophyta; class Magnoliopsida; order Solanales; family Solanaceae; genus Nicotiana; species Nicotiana undulata. The sequence goes on along the minus strand of MDKH01240721.1, from coordinate 16,094 downwards.
CTAATATTTTATAATTCTATTTTATCTTTTATCTTTTTTTATTTTAAATAATAGCAAAGTCTCTTTCTCATATAACTCTATAATAGAATTCTATGTGAAGTCTAATAACTTATATAAATTCTCAAAGACAGCATCCCAGACATAACCTATATAATAACTTACATACGTGAAAAACTCGTTTTGTTCTTCTGCCACTTCTCCATACTCTTCAGTTAGAGGTTTTGTTTTACTTTTCTCTTAATGGAGTCTATTTGGCACTTTTCTTTTTAATTTTTATTATTATGATCTAATTATGAATATAGTGTACTTATTATTATTTTTAATACTATTAACTTGTTCAACTAATTTCGATAGAATTTGCATGAATTTAATTGCTTAATCTATATATAAGACATAATTAGTGATAAATTAGCAGAAAGGAGTTTTCTTAAATAATTTTTATGTGTAATTCTTGATAAAATAAATATTTAAAACAATTGAGGGTATTTGTGATGACCCAAAAGGTCATCCCGTGTATTCTTAATTTATTTTGTGTTCCGAGGTCATTAGAACCTCCTTCCATCTCACATCACATCGATGTGCGTGCGCAGCCCGGGCGTGTAGCCGCGAAGCCGTTATGTGAAAAACTGATAAAATGACAATTTTGTATTGGAAATTTTGATAACGTTGACTTTGGTCAACATTTTTGGTAAACGGGCCTGAACCCGTGATTTGACGGTCCCGGAGGGTCCGTAGGAAAATATGGGACCTGGGCGTATGCCCGGAATCAAATTCCGAGGTCCCAAGTCCGAGAAATGAATTTTTAAAATAAATTATGTTCTGAAAAATATAAGAGAACTAGAAAGAGTAATTATATGTGAAACCTGTGGTATCGGGCTCGTATCTTGGTTTCGGAACCCGGTACAAGTTCGACATAATATTTGTGTCATATCTGTAAAGTTTGGTAAGAAACGGACTTCATTAGATTTGATTCGGACCTTAAATGCAAAATTGATGTTTAAAGAAGTTTTGAGAAATTTCATTGATTTTGGGGTTTAATTCGATGTTCACGATCTTATTTTGGTGACGTGATTACACGAATAAGTCCGTAGGATGTTTTCGAGGTTGTGTGCACATTTGGTTTGAAGTTACGAGGGCTCGGGTGAGTTTCGGATAGACCCCGGGATGTTTTTAGGCTTAAAATATAGTTGTTGCAGGTCAGAGAAGTGCAGATCTCTGAACCTGCCAGCAAGGTTCGCGCTGGATTTTGTGCTGACCGCGGAGGGCCTTCGCGGCCGCACTCGATTTTGTGCGGTCCGCGGTGGTGAAGCTGGATCACTGGTCCGACTTCGGAGGCCTATATCTTTTGATATACAACGAATTTTGAGATGATTCAAAAAATAAAAATTGTAGCCCTTCGTGTCTAGTTTCCAAAAAGGTAAAGAAATCACAATTTGGACATTTGTAGAGAAAGTTATGGCCAGAATACTAAAGCATATCATTGCAATCATTTTGCTTGTTTGTTTGGTGGTGCGGCCGCGCTCCTTTTTGTGCGGTCCGCAGTGGGGTCCGAGAGGAGTATATTTAAAAGGGATTTTTAGCTATTTTTCATTTTTCAAAACCCTAAAAAGGTAAGAGGCGATTTTCCAAACACTCTTTCTTCTCAAAAACATTAGTAAGTGATTTCTAACTCATTTTCTTTACTCCTTAACTTCTTTTTACGAGATTCATCCTAGAATCTAGGGTTTTCATGGTGGAATTAGGAATTTTGGGTATTAAAATTTGGAGATTTAGACCTCAAATTGAGGTCGAATTCCAAAATCATTTATATATCCGGGCTCGGGGGTGAATGGGTAATCGGATTTTGATCCGAATTTCGGGTTTGGACCGAGCAGGCCCGGGGTCGACTTTTGACTTTTTGGGGAAAACTTTAGAAAACTCATTTCCATGCATTAGAATCTACTCATTTAGCATTTATTGATATAATTAAGTAACTTGTGGCTAGATACGAGCGAGTTGGTGGTGGAATCAAGAGGTAAAGCGGTAGTTGGGGCTTGAATTATGTTTGTGGCATCGAGGTAAGTGTTTGGCCTAACCTTAGCTTGAGGGAATAGGTGTTGAGTCTTATTTGCTACGTGTTTCTTCCATGTCCAATGTATAGGTGAGGTGACAAGTACCTATATGTTATGGTCAAGCATGCTCGTGTGTCGAATATGAGTAATTATGTGATTTTCATTGAGGTTTATTGTGTTTAATATCAATTTGGTGGTTATTCATTTGAGGGAAATTCTTGGTTGTGAATACTATTGAGTATTTGATCGGTTGAGAAATATTTTGTTAAATTATACACTTGTATAAGATTGGTTATAGTTGTGTCCCTTGCCAGTACGGTATTATTTCCGTTGATTATTCCTTTGCATTTATGGTTTCTTATTGTTGATTTTCTTGCCAAACTGTTATTTTGGTATTTATGCACGAGGGGACATTTCGTGCCATGTTTATGTTATTTATGCACGAGGGGACATTACATGCCATGTTTATGTTGTTTATGCACGAGGGGACATTCTGTGTCATGTTTATATTATTTATGCACGAGGGGACATTACGTGCCATGTTTATGTTATTTATGCACGAGGGGACATTCCATGCCATGTTTATGTTATTTATGCATGAGGGGACATTACGTGCCACGTTTATGTTGTTTATGCACGAGGGGACATTTTGTGTCATGTTTATGTTATTTATGCACGAGGGGACACTCCGTGCCACGTTTATGTTGTTTATGCACGAGAGGACATTATGTGCCGTGTTTATGATTATTATGCACGAGGGGACATTATGTGCCGTATTGATGATATTTATGCACGAGGGGACATTTTGTGCCGTGATTGTGATGTTTTATGTACGAGGGGATATTCCGTGCGTTATGATACTTTAGCACGAGGGGACATGTCGTGTCGTTTCTTTTCACTTGTTTATTTCGTGTTGTTAATTCTTGTTATTATTTTTGATATTTAAACTGTTGTCTTGTTCCGTCATTTCAGTAATTGCTACCCCTTTTCTCAGCATGTGTTCCCCGTTATTGTACTTAACTGCTTACTTCCTGTTGTTATTTCCTGGTATATTTTATTTAAACTGCACATGTGATATTACTTATCGTGTCCTAGCATCGTCACTACTTCACCGAGGTTAGGCTCGGCACTTACTCAGTACATGGGGTCGGCTATACTGATACTATACCTGCATAATTTTTATTGTGCTGGACCCAGTGGTTACTGATCTAGGTGGCTCCTTTCGGTCCATCAGGCGATACTGAGGTAGTCCTGTAGACGTTCGCGGGCCTTGACGTCACCTCCTATCTTATTTCTTTCCTGTCTTTACATCTTTCTGAGGCAGTGGTACCTCGTTTGTCAGACCTATACTTGTAGTATTTATAGACAGCCCGTAAAATTGTGACACCAAATTATGAGAATTTTATTGTGAAAACTGTAATAGTATTTGATTAAATTGTTAGCTTTCATTTGTTCCGCATTTTATTTATACTGATCTTGTATATCACCTATAAATTGTTAAAAATAAGGAAACAAGTTAGATTACCAGTAACGTTGGCTTGTCTAACGGGTTCAACGTTAGACGTCATCACGGTCCCGACGGTGGGATTTCGGGTCGTGACAGTATTTTAGTAAACTTATCAGTTATAGTACAGAACGATACAGTCAAACCAAACAGCAAAATGTTATTTAACAACAACAAACAATATAATATATCCAAGCATTATATTCATAAAATGATACGATACAATACAATACAGTACAATATGATACATTATAAACGGCGGGAAACAATAATCCAAATAGAGTGTTAGGCCAAGAAAGCAGAGAAATAAATAATTTGGAGGGAGTTGTACATAAAGAAAATCTACTCTTCTTGTCCACAATAAGTACCAATTTATATTAGTCACACGCATTAAGAAAATATAAAATTATAGATAAAAATAGTTAGTGTGACTAAACTACACTTAATACATCAGAATAATTTTGGAAAAACAAATTAAATTTTTTTTCTTCATTATATAAGTGGACACTTATTTTGGACCAAAATAAAAAGTCAAATTGATCACTTATTACGGATCATGGCGTAATTATTAAAGATCTAAATATCTTGTAACACGAAGAGTACCACTAGCTTGTTATTTAAAATATATTTTAATTGACAATATATTTAAAGATTAGTCAATTCATCCAAAATTTAAGACTAGTATCTTGAATTTTTGCATCCTAAATTTTTTAGCTGCTAATTTAAAAATCAAGACTAAATATCTTGAATTTCTAAACTGCTAATTTAAAATTCAGGACATACAATTCAAATATATTGTAAGCGATGAATATATTTTAAACAACATATATAAATATATATATATATATATATATATATATATATATATATATATTAAAGGAATAAATTTACCATATATATTGGAATTATGGTTAAGTTAAGTGGCAAACTATTCAAAAGCCATTTAGCAATATTAAGGAGAGTTTGTAGGGATATTATCAAATAAGGAAAAATCGGTTAAGAACTATATATGCAATCTCATACTAAATTAAATATGTTATTATTCAATTATGTTTTGAATTTTATATGGCAATTTTAAATTCAATTTTACTATAAATCTTTCATTATTTCAATTCCGTTTAGGCTCATTCATCACAGTGAATATTATCAGTTGAAAGGGAGGTTGAGATAGATTTTGACTCTTATATAACACAATTTTAATTTATCTTGAATACAGTATCTTGCAAGTACGTATTTTTTTAAATTAGTATTTGATTAACCATATATCTCTATTAGAATCCAATAATGTTGGAAGGAAGTTAAAATCAATTATAGATGTACATAAGAACAATATGAACTGATATCAAGCTATACATCAATGTATTTTGTGGGAATAATATTTCAAAGTATGAAGCTACTTAGACGTCGGCTTAATTAAATATCAATTGTGTTACTTTACTGTGAAACTAATTATCTAAAATTTTATAGTTTGTCTTATATCTCAGTTGTTTGGAAGAAATACATTGACGATGATGAAATAGATAGGAATGGGAGTATAGATTTTTCTCTGAAGGCTCAGGTACGGACTGTGATTTTTTGTTGATATTTTATGTTCTCACAAATTATTTTAGCCAATTGATTGAACAGCTATTGGGTTAGTATCAACGTATAAGTCAAAATGAAATATATTTGAAAAAGGTTAAAATATAGAGGAATATAATTACACAATTTAGGATTGCTATTTAATAAAAATAAAGCGAATAAAAGAAATCAAACGCAAAATTTGTTCAATTTTTTGTTTCTTTTAGGAAATGTGCATGGTAGAAGACAAATACTAAAAAATTATTTAAAATTTATTTAACTAACAATACATTAATAAATTGCTAAATAAAATTGAAACTCGTGAAATTGAAGAGTTTTATCGAATATTTTTGCTTACGAATAGTCATTTCAGCATCCCATTATGTCGTAAAGGTATCGTTGAAATTGTTAAAGGTTAACTTTAATTGTGTGGTTAAAATTAAAGTACATTCAAATTATTTTTCAAATTCCGATCAAACTGATAATATGTTGGTAATTGTCAAAAGTGAGAATATATTGATTGTCAATAGATCATCTTATATGTATATATTAGTTTGTCTTTTCAACATCAAAATACTAAGAGGTCATTTGGCAGTAAGTAAAGCATTAGCTTTTATGTATTATTAATCCTTTACGTGGTACTATATTTTTTCAACATATGTATAACTAATACAAGTATTAATTACTAAATATATATTTTTAATTATTACTCCATATATGTGAGGTTATAATATTTGAGTTTCTGCCAATAGTTATTCATTTATATATATAAAATTTATAAAAATTTATTGGATTCAATAGTATCCGCATATCGTGCGGGTACTAATACTAGTGCTCAAAAATAACATTCATTTCCACACCTCGGATGCATATAATACCTGTTTTGCTTCATTGCCACTCCCTTATAAAATGAAAATCGAAGACAAGTAACAGTATTATCCATATTTTCATAATCAAATACTTGAACTCCTTATATAATGAAAAATAAAGTCTTTCATAAATAAATTTCATTTGATTAACTAAATTTATTATTCGAAGCAGAATAATAAAAATAATGATTTTTATAAATTAAATATTATATTCTTAGCCAATGCAAATATTTTATATGTTCAAATGCAAGAAAATTGCTAATAGTTGATATAGCTTATAAAGTAAATTGTAGCCAATTCCTTTTTAGAGTCATCAAAACACATGTTCCAGAAAATATTTATTTTGTTTTTCAGTAATCTGTACGAATAAGAATATTTATTCTCTTTCTTAAATTCCATAAAGTTAAAAATCAAAATTTGTTATTTGTAATTTTAATGCGTCTTCTAGTTACTTTATTATAATTACCTATGGATTACTATGACTTTTTCATAAATCGAGTTAGAAAGATTTCTTCAACAGAACGGAATCAATAAAATCCCTATGTGACCAAATATCACGTGCTTGAGAGGAATTGCAAGGGAGGTATAGAGTAAATGTTCAATCATACTTTGGATCATTGGACAATAACTTTGAGACATCGCATAAATTTTTCATTACTCTAGTTAGGTAAAGCCTAAACTATATTTACAACATTTCTAAAACAAGTAAAATAGCATCTTAAAATACTATTTTGAAATTATTCATACTTCTCACTCCCTAGGATAGTAGGTGTATACGGTAGAAATCGGGGCTACCCGATTTCACTTTTTGGTCGAGATAGAAATGTCACGTCGAAGAGCTAGGACGTCGAGTCCGAAATCGAAGCCTCTTTCTAGATCGAGGCTGACATCAATCGAGGCCAAAAATAGACAAACTCCGAGTGACATCAGCATAACTCGATAACAGAAAGGGCGAGATATCCGCGATTGGTCGAGGATCGTGGCGTGAATCTCAGAACGGATCAATCTATGGCGGTTAATAAGATGTTAATATGATTTGCTGCTATAATTAAAAGTGTATCTTATTTAAGACTCCTCTATTATATAAAGAGGAATTCCATTCATTTGTAATCATCATTGCTCACTAAGAAAGATATATACACTCGTTACTTTCTTGTTTTCTTGCTACCTCTTTCACTTACTGTTCATCAGAGTTGATTTATTTGTTTACTGTTCTTACTATTCCATCCGAGACTTTCTCAAATCAAGGTCGAAGCTTTGCTCACACGCTGGTTTGATTTATTTTATTGCCTAACTCATATGTTTAGTTTCTTATTTATCAATTGGTATTGGACGAAATCACATGTCCTTAAAACCACAAGACAAGTTTAATTGTTATCTGAATTTTAGGGTAAACTGTTTGGTGCCCACCGTGGGGCTACGGATAATAGTGATTGTTCAATGCTGATTCTGATAACATACACTATTTTACTGTCACGACCCTAAATCCTATGTCGGCCATGATGGCGCCTATCATGGTACTGGGCTAGCCAAATCTATCGCGCAATAACATAAGACTTTTCATTTGCTTCAAAACCGTTTCAATATTTCATAAAATTCTTTTGATTTAACAAATTTTAAGCAACAAAACGAAATAAAATAGTTTAGACATGGCCCAAAAACCTGAAATCAACTCGTCATGAGCATCTATGAATAATACAAGATAATTCTATTTCTATACTACATCCAATATAGGAATAAGAAGAAACAACAGAATAAGAAAGGGAAAGGGGTATGTTGTGGACGCCGAACAACTACCTCAGAATCCCAACTCCGGCTCCAACATAAACGAAGGAAGCTAGCGCTCGGACCCAACATCTGTATCTGCACACAGGGGTGCAAGGAGTAATGAGAGTAAATAATGACTAATGCTATGAAACAAGTAAAAACAGACATCAATGCACAATAAAGAAAATCTGTCTTTCAGAAACACAAATGCGATATCTTGTAACCTTTAGAAAATGATTTCAATAAAATATCATTTGAAAGTGTGCCTTTCCACAAGTTCCATAGAAATCAAAGCGATTCAGTATAAAAAATTGACAGGGTTCAGAAATAGTCTTTCAAATGAAAATATGTATCATAATTTCCCCTCAGGCGTAACATCACTCAACATCAATCACTCAGCATGCCTCACAATCCCTCAGTATCAGTCCCTCGGGATACCTCGCCATCACTCATGCCTCCCAAGTCACCCATCACTCGGCACTCGGCACTCGCACTCAGTAGGTACATGCGCTCACTGGGGGTGTACAGACTCTGGAGGGGCTCCTACAGCCCAATCGCTAATATGAAGTTATGTCGTGGCATAATCACTCAGGCTCTCGGCCTCTCACATATCATAAACAATGTAGCATGTTGCGGCGTGCAGTTCGATCCCATAATATCCTCACAACATAGGCCCTCGGCCTCACTCAGTCAGAAATCTATCGAAAAGCCACTCGGGCTATCAATAAAACGGGGTACTCGACCCAAAATATTATTTTAAATCACAAAATAATGTAAATAAGACTGAGTTTCGAAATCGGTTAACATGATATGACTGAGTGTAAATCATAAGTCAACACAGTGAGGAAATAACAGTAAACAGCCCCCAAGGGGTCTAAACAGGTTGGCACAAGGCCCCAAACATGGCATACAGCCCCAAAATATAGTAATAGTCTTAAAACACAATTTATCATATGATTTAGAAATAATTACGCAACTCAATAGTTGCCACGGGATGGACCAAGTCATAATCCCCTATCAGTGCACGCCACACACTCGTCATCCAGCATGTGCGCCACTCCAAAATAGTGAGAAAATACAAAGTCCGGGATTTCATACCCTCAGGACAAGATTTACAGTCATTACTTACCTCAAACCGGCCCGAAAACTACTCCGTGATGCTCTTCCCTCTCGAATCGGCCCCCAATTGCTCTGAATCTAACCAAACTAGATTAATATCATCAATATATGTTAGGGAGACGAAACCCATTCGAAAATTATGAAAATTAAGCATAAATCCCGAAAATTGGCCAAACTCGACCCCGGGCCCTCGTCTCGGAATCCAATAAAAATTACACAAGATTCCTCATCCTCCCACGAGTCTACCCATATAAAATACATCAAAATCCAATAACAAATGACCCTTCAATTCCTCAATTTAAAGTCTCCAATTCCCAAGCCCTAAACCCCCAATTTAGGCACTAATTTCCCATAAATTTCACCCTTAATTAGACAAATGACACCATAGAAACGAGTTTTAGGTCCAAAAATCTTACATCCACGAATTTCTCTCTTCAAAACCCTCTCTCAAACTCAAATCCATATGAAAATATTGGTGAAATAACCCAAATTCGCGAAGGCAGGATATTTATACCTTCTGCCCAGGTAAAATCGCACATGCGGTCCTTTCTTCTCACATGCGGTCCTAGGTGCGCACCTGCGGAAACCCACTTAAAGTCCAAAACTCGCACATGCGGCTCACCCTGCGCACCTGCGACTTCGCAGGTGCGGTCAAAATCTCGCACCTGCAACCTCCTCCAGCCTAGCCAAGATCCTCACCTGCGATGCATTTCCGCACCTGCGGCCATCACACCTGTGGCTCCCCGTCCGCAGATGCGGCCACACCAGAAGCCTTGCACCAGCAGCATTTTCTGCTGCATTTTCCAAGTTCAAACTTCCCGATGACCCTCCGAAATCACCCCGAGCCCCTCGGGGCCCCAACCAAAGGTACCCACAAGTTACACATGATCACCCAGACTTAGTCGAACCCTCATAACATCCAAAACAACGTCGAAACACCAATTCAATTCATGATTCAAGTTTAAGAATCCTCAAATTTCCGAAAATCATCTACGATACCGAACTAACCAAACTTCGTCCGAATGACCTAAAAATTTGCACACACATCCAAAATGGCACTACGGACTTGCTCCCACTTCCAGAATCCCATTCCAACCCCGATAACTAATTTTCCACTACCGACCAGAAATCGCCAAAAACTTAATTTCGCCAATTCAAGCCTAATTCTACTCCGGGCATCAAAACCATATTCTGAACACACTCCTAAGTCCCAAATCACCTAACAAAGCTATCCGAGCCATAAAATCTATATTCCAAGGTCGTTTACCCAATAGTTAACTTCTGGTTGACTTTTCTAACCTTAAGGCCAACTTAAGAGACTAAGTGTCTCATTTCTCACCACGTCCACTCCGAACCCCAACCAACCGACCCAACACATCACGAATAGGCTAAGCAATACATGACAAGGAAGAAACGGGGAAAACATGGCTTATCTCATGGAACGACTGACCGGGTCATTACATTTACGCTTGTTTTTGTCAAGTATCTTTGCTTTCAGGTAAAAACATGTCAAACTCTCAAAACCCACCCACACATGGTGACAATGGCCTCTGATTCCATGGGAAAAAATGACAATGTAATTGCTCCAGGAGTAGAGGTGCCGCAAACTGATTCCGGGGGGACACCGATTGCCAACCCAGTCGACGTTAGTTCGCTCGTCGCTTTAAAAGTAGATATGGGCGCAGACCTCGAAGGGAGTGTACGTAGAAAAGGCCGATCTAGTGGCCAAGGTTCACAAGGCAAAGGAGATGGAGGAGTTAGTCTCCAAGTAAATTTTGAAATGCTACAGGCTCAGCAAGCCGTTATTTCATAGCTACAGAATCAACATAGAACCCCGAGTGGGGTCGAACAAGAAGCCACCCGTCGTGCCGAGCCAACACCAGAGAGGTCAAATAATAATGAATCAGGGACGAATCCTGCAGTGATGAAAATGCTCGAGGAACTCACCAAAAGGATTGAGTTGGGAGGAAAGAAAATTGAAGATAATGATAAGAAAGTGGAAACATATAACTCCCGAGTCGATCAGATACCGGGGGCACCGCCGATTTTGAAGGGGAAGGATACACAAAAAATTGAACAAAAGTCGTTTCTCCCAAGTGCGGCTCCGAATCCCATTCCAAAAAAGTTTTGCATGCCGGATATACCTAAGTACAATGGGACCACCGAGCCCAACGAGCATGTTACCTCCTATACATGCACCATCAAAGGAAACAATTTGGAGGATAATGAGATCGAATCTGTTTTATTGAAGAAGTTCGGAGACACTGTCGAAGGGGGCAATGATTTTGTACCACGATCTATCGCCAAATTCCATTGACTCATTTACTGTGTTAGTAGACTCTTTCGTAAAGACACATGTCGGGGCCATAAAGGTTGCGACAAGGAAATCAGACCTTTTCAAAGTTAGACAGAGGGATAATGAAATGTTGAGGGAGTTCGTATCCCGATTTCAAATGGAACGCATGGATTTCCATTGGTCACAGACGATTGGGTCGTTCAAGCTTTCACTCAAGGATTGAATGAACGAAGTTCGATAGCATCATGTCAACTGAAGCAAAATTTGATAAAATATCTGGCAATAACTTGGGCCGATGTACACAATTGGGACTAATCGAAGATCAGGGTCGAGAATGACCAATCAGGAGCTCTTTCTCATTCAGTGCATCCAAACAGATCAACAACTAAAAATTAGAGGTACATCGACAGGGAGCCGCGGGCGAACAAATACTGATATCAACCGTACATAGCAAATCGCAGGAACAGTGGACCAAGACGCAATTCCGCCCAGAACGATCGAATAAGTGATCGGGGACAAAATTCTCGGGGACTTACAAGCAAAAGTGGTTTTGATAAGTACGCCGATCCCATAGAGTCACCTCGATTGTCGGAATATAATTTTAGTGTCGATGCATCAAGCATTGTATCTGCAATTGGAAAAATCAAAGATACTAGATGGCCCAGGCCTATACAGACCGATCCTTCCCAAAGAAACCCTAAATTGATGTGTGAATATCATGGCACACATGGTCACAAGACCGAGGATTGCAGGCAATTAAGAGAAGAGGTAGCCCACTTATTCAATGAGGGCCACCTTCGAGAGTTCTTAAGTGATCAAGCCAAGAATCATTTTATAGAAAGGGACGCCAACATGAAAAGTGAACAGGAGGAGCCGCAACATGTAATTCATATGATCATCGGAGGGGTCGATATTCCATAAGAGCCTTTTTTCAAACGCACTAAGGTATCAATTACTAGGGAAAAACAGACCCAAGATTATGTGTCAGAAGGCACCGTATCATTCAACGACGAGGAAGCAGAAGGAATTTCTCAGCCTCACAATGACGCTCTGGTAATTTCTTTCTTATTAAATAAATTTCAAGTTAAGCGTGTTTTAGTGGATGTAGGTAGCTTGACAAATATCATCCGATCAAGGGGCATGGAATAGCTCGGCCTACAAGATCAAATTGTGCCCGCATCTCGGGTCTTGAACGGTTTCAATATGGCTAGTGAAACAACTAAAGAAGAGATTATCCTATCGGTGAACGTGGCTGGAACTATCCAAGATACCAAGTTCCACGTAATCGAGGGCGATATGAGATACAACGCCCTACTCGGGAGGCCTTGGATCCACAACACGAGGGCAGTCCCTTCGACTCTCCACCAAAGGATGAAGTTCCCGATGTCGGACGGGGTAGTGTACGGGCAGCAGCATGCTGCTAAGGAAATGTTCGCGGTCGATGAGGTAATACCGATATCGGTGATGTCAACATCAAAAGGATCGAACATCAAAGGTAAACAGGAATACAAATAGCAATATTATCCACCAGCCTCGACTGAATCGGGAATCAGGAAATAGAGGGAGAAGAAGATGAAGATTTTTTGACCCCTCGAACCTTCGTTGTTCCCGAAGAATTCGACGCCACCAAATCAACGGTCGAAGAGCTAGAACAAGTTATATTGATCGAGTACTTTCCCGAGCGAAAGGTATACCTGGGGACGGGGTTAACCCCCGAACTCAGGAAAAAACTTATTAAATTTCTTATCGATAACATAAATTGTTTTGCTTAGTCCCACTTAGACATGACAGGTATCCCACCAGAGATAACAACACATCGACAGATCCTGGACCCAAAGTTCAGGCCGGTAAAGCAAAAGAGAAGGCCCTAGTCCGAGGTAAAGCACGTATTCATAGGGGACAAGGTAACTAAACTTCTCAAAATAGGGTCCATTCGGAAGGTGAAATATCCTGAATGGTTAGCCAATGTAGTCGTAGTTCCTAAAAAAAGGAACAAACTTAGGATGTGAGTAGATTATAAGGATTTGGACAAGGCATATCCCAAAGATTCTTTTTCATTGCCTAACATCGATCGTATGATCGACGCCACGGCTGACCATGAGATCCTTAGTTTTCTCGATGCCTATTCCGGGTACAATCAAATTCGAATGAACCCGGAAGACCAAGAAAAGACTTCATTTATCACCAAGTATGGAACATATTGTTATAAAGTAATGCCCTTCAAGCTAAAAAAATGCGGGAGCTACCTACCAACGCCTAGTAAATAAAATGTTCGAAGAACAAATAGGTAAGTCAGTGGAAGTATATATTGATACATGCTAGTTAACTCCATGCGCGCAGAGGACCATTTGACACATTTGCAGGAAACAATTCAAGATACTGAGAAAATACAACATGAAGCTCAACCCCAAGAAATGTGTTTTCGGGGTCGATTCGGGCAAGTTCCTTGGCTTTATGGTGTCGAATCGGGGAATCGAGATCAACCCCGATAAAATCAAGGCTATCGAAGACATCACTATCGTGGATAGCGTTAAAGTCGTACAAAGGTTGACATGGCAGATAGCTGCCTTAGGCCGATTCATCTCGAGATCGTCATATCAGAGCCATATATTCTTCTCTCTACTTAAAAAGAAGAACGATTTTGTCTGGACCCCGAAATTCCAACATGCGTTAGAAGAATTGAAACGATACCTCTAGAGCCCACCATTGCTTCATATTCCAAAGGCAGATGAAAAACTTTACTTGTACTTAGAAGTCTCATAAATCGCGGCAAGTGGTGTCCTTGTTCGAGAAGAGAAAGGTATGCAATTTCCTGTTTATTATGTAAGTCGAACTCTAGGAGAAGCAGAAACAAGATATCCACACTTAGAGAAATTGGCACTTGCTCTAATAAGCGCCTTTAGGAAGCTAAAACCGTATTTTCAATGTCACCCCATATGTGTATTAACCACTTACCCGCTTCATAATATTTTGCATAAGCCCGAACTATCGGGCCGATTGTCCATATGGGCTATCGAACTCAGTGGGTACGATGTCGAATACCAACCCCGAATGGCCATCAAGTCTCATATTTTAGCAGACTTTGTGGCCGATTTCATGCCAACCCTCGTATGCGAAGTCGAAAGGGAACTTTTGTTAAAATCGGGGACATCATCGGGGGTGTAGACCCTTTTCACAGACGATGCTTCAAATGTGAAGGGGTCCGGTCTAGGCATCGTTTTGAAGCCTCCCACGGGAAAAACTATTAGACTATCCATCAAAACTTCTAAGTTGACTAACAATGAGGCCGAGTACGAGGCCATGATTTCAGGTCTCGAACTAGCTAAAATCTTGGGAGCAGAAGTCATTGAATCCAAGTGCGACTCCCTGCTGGTAGTAAACCAAGTAAACAAAACCTTCGAGATTCGAGAGGATAGAATGCAAAGGTATTTTGACAAGCTACAGGTGACTTTGCACCGTTTTAAAGAATGGACTTTGTAGCACGTACCTCGAGAGCATAACAGAAAGTCGATGCTCTTGCAAATTTGGGGTCATTAGTGGAGGAGGACAAAATCAACTCAAGGACTGTCATTCAACTCTCGAGATCCATGATCGAAGAAGGTCACGCTGAGATAAACTCCACAATCTTAACTTGGGATTGGAGGAATAAATATATCGGGTACTTGAAAAACGGAAAACTTTAATCGAACCATAAAGAATCGATGGCCCTACGAAGAAGAGTTGCTCGATTCACATTGGCTGAAGATGGAACATTGTACATAAGGACGTTTGACGGACCATTAGCAATATGTTTGGGACTAGGGGACACCGATTATGTCCTAAGAGAAGTTCATGAAGGTACTTGTGGAAACCACTACGGTGTCGAATCACTAGTTCACAAAATCATCAGAGCATGATACTATTGGGATAGTATAGAAAATGACACTCAGGAGTTTGTTCGAAAATGTGATAAGTGCCAAAGGTATGCACCAATGATCCACCAACCCGGGGAACAACTTCGTTCGGCCCTATCCCCATGGCCATTTATGAAAAGGGGGATGGATATCGTCGGCCCTCTGCCATCTGCTCCAGGTAAAGCTAAATTCATTTTGTTTATGACTGACTAATTCTCTAAATGGTTTGAAGCACAAGCCTTCGAGAAAGTCAGAGAAAAAGAAGTTATAGACTTCATATGGGATCACATCATATGCCAATTCGGGATACCTACCGAAATTGTATGCGACAACAGAAAGCAATTCATCGGCAGCAAGGTAACGAAGTTTCTCAAAGAGCATAAAATAAAAAGGATCTTATCGACACCGTATCATCCAAGTGGAAATGGACAGGCTGAGTCAATGAACAAAACTATCATTCAAAATCGGAATAAAAGGTTGAACGACACCAAGGGAAAATGGAGAGAAATCCTACCCGAAGTCCTTTGGGCATATCGAACAACATCGAAGTCTAGTACAGGGGCAATCCCGTTCTTCTTAGTATATGGCTCCGAAGCCTTATTTCTAGTCGAAGTCGGGGAACCCAACGCCAGATTCTGACATACAATAGAAGAATCAAATCACGAGGCTATGAATACTAGCCTCGAACTATTGGATGAGAAACGAGAAGCCGCACTCGTTCGGATGGTTGCGGAAAAACAACGCATCGAGAGATATTATAATCGGAGAACCAACCTTCGCCACTTCAGAATTGGAGACTTCGTCCCGAGGAAAGTCCCCATCAACACTCGAGACCCTAATGAAGGAAAACTCAGACCTAATTGGGAAGGACCCTATCAAGTCCTCGATGTCGTCAGAAAGGGATCTTACAAGCTAGGCACGATAAACAGCGAGCAACCACCAAACAATTGGAACATCTCACTCCTAAAGCGATACTACTGTTAAGGTCTGACCTTCTCCTTTTCATTTACGTTTTACCCTAACTTATTTTTAGGT